>JADRCH010000035.1:2117386-2260768 GCA_019843965.1 Rhynchomys soricoides
TGCATTTCCAGAGTTCAGTTCTAAGCATCCCCATGGAGATTACACCTGTCTGTAATTCTAGTTTCAGGGGCCCTGATGCTCTCTTCCAGCCTTTCTAGACACCAGGTATGCAAGTGGGACAAGGACACACAAGCAGGCAAAACACCAGACACATAAAATAAAATATACTTTTAAATTTATTCAATTGCAATATTTCCAAACTGTATCCAACTGGGAACCTGGTGGAAACAGCCCAGCTCTGAGCATGCCCTGTGCTCTACCACCCACAGGTCCCATTTCTACACTGCTCCTTCTTTACTGGTCTTTGCTTCCATTAAAGTCATGTTTCTGCATTCCTTGACCTAGACATCCCAGCTCTTGAACATTCTTAAAGAGAACACAACATGATACTCTGTGTGCGCATATGTGCGCACACACACACACTTTACCACAGGTCAGGAGAGATGGCTCATTTGGTAAAGTTCTGGTTACACATTCATCACGACCTAAGTTCCAGGTGCCAGTCTATCCATCAATGAGGTCCAGGTTCTGTGAGAGGCCCTGTCTGTGGTGATTTGAATGAGAAATGTCTCCCCCAGGCTCCTGTATTTAAATGTTTATTTCTCAGTTGGTGGTGCTGTTTTGGTATGGTGTGGTGTTGCTGGAGGAAGTACATACTGGAGTTAAGGTTTGAGAATTCATAAACTCCATACCTCCAGCTCACACTCTCTGCTTCATCTGTGCTGCTAAAACTGTGACCTCTCGGTTTCTTGCTGTAGGTGGGCTTTGAACTCACAATTCTCCTGACTCTGCCTCACAAGTGCTGGGATGATAGCCATAGGTGACCACAGCTGACACACAGAAATTCCTACAAAGAATGCTAACATGTAGTCTCTTAGGCATGTATTCATAGGAAGGCTTCCTTTTAAAAATTCAGTATGAGGGCTGAAGAGATGGCTCAGCAGTTACAAGTACCAGCTGCTCTTCCAGAGGTCCTGAGATCAACTCCCAGAAACCATATGGTGGCTCACAACCATCTATAATGGGATCTCATGCCCTCTTCTGGCATGCAGGTATACATGCAAACAGAGCACTCATATACGTTAAATAAATAAATAAACCTTTTTTAAAATTCAGTATGAAAATAGTCATATTTTTCATTAAATATGTTCTCTGTTGCTTTATGTAGCAAATTATTCTCATCCTACTTAAAATGGATAAGGTCTTATTTCATTAAATAAAATGTGAACTTAAAAGATAACACATAATTTCTCTATGAAAAATTTGAAAACTTTTAAAAGAAATAGACATATTAGTGGGTTGAAGATTGTATTGTCTGTACATTATCAAATTATAACCCAAATAAAAATGTGCTTCCAGACATGTACAGATGGCGATTTAAAATGACTGAGACTTAAAAAATGATGAAATATGGCTGGCCTTTAGGTTTCCTGGATGAAGTCTATTACAGAACGACTTGGCATCTGAGGCTCCAGAGGATGTATAACAAGTGCTATCACCAAACAACATTGGATAAAGTCTTCAGCTGAGCAGAAGTAAGAAAGCAGCCTGGGGCCTGGAGAACCTTCTGTCTGGCCTCTGGCACACTGTCTGCCACCGTATCTAGTCTATACACAAACCTTGTTTCAATTTCACGCGTGATCCATATGTTTCTGCTGCCCTTTCCTTGCAAAGATGACTTTTTCCCCACATTTTGCTATTTTCTGCTTTATAAGCATGTGGATTATTTTTTTTTAATTCTTTTGGTTTTGTTGAAGTGACACTTCACTAGCTAAGACAAATACAGCATCTAACACAAGGGTAGTGATTAAAGGGATTTGATAGTATCTTAAATGTACACACAACATCATAGAAATTACCATGGACGACGCACGTCTGTATTCTGACACTGGCTCTAACACAGTGCTCGTTTAATTGGAACTAACTGACTTTAGCTACATTTTTTATCAAAATGGAATAAAGTTCATTTTAATTACTTTCTGGTTCTAAATGTATGCGGGTCTCCCTCTGGGTGTCATTGGCCACTGCAGCCAACAAGGTTTGGTCAATTTTGAGTATGACAGAAGGACTTCCAGACACCTCTGCAATGAGATAACGCTACTCTGTTGTTCCAGTGGTTGGAGCTTTTAGGGGTACGGGTGGAAAGAGCTTATTGGTCATAACGTAATGCCTAATTATCATGCAGGCAGGAAGGGTTGGCTGGTCATAGAACAGTACATAATTACCATGTGGGACTTCTGTGCAGCTCTTGCAGAGAGCTCTGCACAGGATCATTTTTCAGATAAGGCCAAGCAACTATGTTCAGGGAGACTCTCCAGATAAGGTCAGACAAAGAAAGGGAAGCCCTGCTGTGAAAAAGAGTTCTCCATTTTGCACAGAGCTGTTACAGCCATCTGGATAGAAGGGACTGAGACCTTAACAGCAGGGTTCCCAAACAAATGCACGTCTGACGATCCTAGAAGCCCAGGCAGATGAGGTCATGTACTCCAGAGTTTAAGATCACAAGTGTGAGGGCAGTCAGAGCTGTATGGAGAACTTTAGAGCAGGTTGGCCTGCATTGCAAGATCCAAGATCAGAAATCTAAAATCAGTAAGTTGAAAAGTATATTAGCAAACTATGTGGCTACATTATTAGTAGTAATTTTATAATCCCTGAAGAATGTCTTTCATTCAGATGTCACTTTAAAAATCTATATTAAGAAAATATGGAATATGATGTAAAACAAAGCTTTTATCTAAGCATCTGAAATAACATCAGTGATCTTCCTCAGCCTTGAGCCCTACGTGCTATAATATCAAACAACCAGGAAATATATGCCCATTGCTGCAATAGTAACATGGCAGGAGAAATAACTGCCTTCAGATTGGATGTGAATCCTGTTCCATAGAAGAAATTTATGGCGGGGTAGTGTAATCCTGGTCAAAATCCATGAATCAAGGTGTTATAGCTTTAGGGATAACCTACTATCAATATTTTACTTAATCTTGTCAAACTTTCTAAATATTTATGTTTATACCCATTGTTCTGTGCTGTTCTCAACCTTTGCCAAAGGAGCTTCTTTTTGCAGTGGGCAGGGGTTATACAGACACTCATAACTGGTCAAAATGTTGGAGATCTAAAGGGGACATTTATAGAAATCCCATCCCAAAGCCCAGTGACTGTAATGAAGGAAGGGGTAGAAAGATCCTAAGAGCCAGAGGATGGGAAACATGCCATGAAACGGGTGTCTTTCTACATGGCAAGATCACTGCACTCAGGGTGACCTGTAAAAGGCCTACAAAATGTCATGCCAATCAAGATTCCAGCATAGGTAGAGGAGGGATGAGTGAGGCCCTTCCTCTAGCTGAGGAGCTATTGGCAAATGATGGCTGCTGAAGAGAGAGAATCATTGTTTCTTAGAGGTGTGGCTACTGGGAGGTTGCCCATGCTTCAGTGAATGGTCCCATACCCAGTGGCCATGTGTATGATACTAAATGGACTCAGTGAGATTAAAAAACAAGTTAAAAAGAGACAAGAAATTTGGAGAAAGAATGTGTTGGTGGGAGCCAGCTCTAGAGAAGTTGGAAAAAGGAAATGGGGTAGATATGATCAAAACACACTGTACATGTGTGTGAAACTCTCAAAGAATAAGCTTGAAATATTACTATATTTTAAAGAGAGTGTCAGCAGATGGTCTGCATCAAGTCAGAGAAAACAATTCTACCAGATTAGTTACAGCAAGACCCAAGAATGAAAGTCCCTCGTCAGCTGCACTGGTCATCCATCTGCCTAGCAAGGGAGCCTTAGAGGGTATTGAGGGCCATCATTCATAAATTGATGACATCCACCTTTGGAAATTATCCCACAACTGTATTCCAATTGCACTTATGCTACCGTGTTTTAATTTCCCCAGAAACGTTCATTCCTTTATAGAAAAGGGAATGTATAAACTAAGCAACATCAGAAGCTCAGTTTCTTTGTCACATATTTCCTAATGAAAATTAACTTTCAATATCCCTACACTGAGATGTAAAAAGTTCCACCCCATCAAGTCATTACCTCTGCCTTGATTCCACAGCTATGCTAATGCCGTGCATTTTTTGAGATTACTGTAGATTCACGAGTAACTCTAAGTTGCTTCTCTTTTGCTGTTTTTCCTCATTTCTTTCCTAACAAGGGCAACTCTAAAAAGCTAATCTACTGGTTATGCAGGGCAATTATGAAGATCACATGGAAAAGCGTATGTGAAAACCCTGTAATCAAATGTGACAATCATGTGGGTTTGTAACTGAACCTCGTGCCTAGCCAATGTTTGGCACATTGTAGATACTCGTTAAATCCTTTGGACTTATTTATATGACACCTATTCCACAAGAGAATTAAAACGAATCAACAAAGGATTACTGAGTAAAATTTTGTCTTCTTTCTCACTAGGGCTGACATTATTTTAATCTATTTATTTAGCTTAAATGTAAAAGGCAAAGATCACTGTTCCTCAGAAGCTTTATTGGGTTTGCTCCTTACTGGATCCCCATTTATACATGTACATTATATACATCCACATCCACCATACATATAATGAGTGTTTGCTCCAGTGTCCCCACCCCCATTCAAGATGTACTGCCATATTGGGGCCAAAGGGAAATCTCAGTGATAGAATGGCTGTCTAGCATGTCTGAGGCCTTGGAATGCCTAACACTGTTAGGGGAGGAAGGAACAATGGGAGGAAAGACAGCAAAGTATTGCTGTAGCATACATAACTGCAGTGCACTACGTATACTACACAACACAGCCCTCCATTACTACAACAAACGCTAGGAAAAAAACTGCCTTATGAAGACAAAAGGTTTGTGCGGGCTCACAGGTTTAGAGACTCCAGCCCATGCCTAGAGAGACTATTGCTTTTGCTGGTGTGGGGAATGCACATCACAGAAGTGTATGGCAGGCATCAAAAGGGAAGAAAGAAGGGGATGGATTCTATTGTCCCTTCAGGGATGATGTATCCCAATTACCTGAAACTTCCGGGGAAAGCCGAACTTCATTAAAGCATTACCACCTCCCCCAACACCAAATCTTCACTTTCGAGGCCCTTGGAGGACACTTAAGACTTTAATTCTAATATATACTACTTAAATAGATCACCTCATGTAATACTCAAAAGAAACCGAGGGTGTAGGTCCAGGTTTACCCACGAGTAGCAGTCTCTTAGGTTCAAGCAAGTAAGTGTGGGGCTTCTGTCTTGGAAGGAGGAGGATAGAGAAGAGTAAGGTCGTTTCCTTGTACTACCTTTCTCTGTCCTTCTGCTTCTGTCCCCCCTCCTCACCTACGGAAGCCCCACCCTTTTACTTCCGGCCCTCCTCCTCACCTTTTGAAAGGACTGATTTTTCTGTTTCTGAGCATCTCCAAAGCTCTGCTCAGTCTTAATTTGCTTATTGGTAGCTTCCATTTTAGCTCCCCAGACATGTTAAGTCCGTTATCATTTATCCATCTGCTTGGCAGCTTCCAAAATTATCAGTGGGTCCCAAAACGTACTGGAATGTTATAATCAGTAACTGAGAGGTGAGGTCTTCTCCTTTGAATTAACAAGCCAGACCAACCGATAAAAACCCACTTACCCACAGCATTCTACACGTGCTGGGGGCCTAAAGCTATTTAGAGACAGAGTCTACTGGTTGGGAGAGGAAATTACAGATTATCCAATTCCACTTGAGTCTATAATTAAATAACCTCATGCAAGAATCACTTATAAGCAGTACTAGCTCATTAGCATTCTTCCACATAGAATCTTAACTTGTGTCTGACATAGAAAACCTCTTCTTAGACCATACATGTTTCTTGGCAATAAAATCCTCATGGCAGGCATGTTCATTGGATAAATGAGCACAGCAATCTGTCCCTCGGAAGTTTAATTCAGTTCAGCATGAGTAACTTGAGGTTATGGCTTTTAATATTGGTAGAATAATGATTGGCAGAACATCCTTACGAAAAATTTTCTTGTACTTCTTTGTTCATGAGCGTCACAAAACATGAGTCCTTTTACAGATGTTCTACTTAGCTTCTACTTTAGATAGAGAACTGTTTCCTTCGCTTGTTTGGGATGCTAACAATGCTGAATGTTATAGACCAAGTAGCTTATAAATAACAGAAACTTTGACATCTGGAGAGTAGGAAATGCACAATAAGGCACTGGTAGATCTGACCTCTGGTCAGGTCAAATATTCCTATTTCTACCTTTTCATATGACTGCAGAGATGAGAGAGCACTGTGGAGTCTTTTCCTTAAAGACAAACTCATAATGTCTCCTCCTTGTAATATAAATAACCCCCAAAAGACCACCTTGGAGATGGGGATTTCAGCATATAAAGTATAGAAGGATACACTCATCTATAGAATCTGGAAATTCAAGTCAATGGGAAAGAATATGTGTGTATATGCTTCACATTTGAACCTCACCAAACAATAAAGACGTTCAAATTTTACTGTTATACAGATGATCCAGAGTGCTAGATTTCTTGTAGATGTGAGAGTTTCTGTGTGATAAAAACAATTTCAGTCAAATTCAGGTTCCTATTCTCTTTCTCCATATATGTATCTGCAGCTAGAAGGCTTATACTGAGGAGCCATAGATACTGTGGGCAGTGGAGAGATATAGGCTTAGCCAATCTTCATGGGGTATGCCAGGCAGCCTCAGTCTATGACAGGGGAAAGACAGGGGGTGAATGCAGAAGGAAGGGTGGTAGGAATGGAAAACCCCAAAGATGTCTCCTTATACCTCATCTGAGCGTTGTCAACTGGGTTCTGATGTTGAAACTTTAATTGTATCTCATCCCTGTGCAAACTACTTCGTTGTTTGCTTTCCTGCATGTTTTCTGTACCCATAAGCCCCAGGGGGCTTTGCACCTGGCCCAGGCTGCTTGCTTCTGTCAGGCAATTTCATAGTTCTCCTGCTGCCAGTGGGTGGGATAGCCAGAGTGTGCCAAGCAATCCAGATAACATCATTCTTGGCAGGAAGAGAGATTCGCAGCAGTGACACATCTTGCCTTTCTCAAATTCCGGACACTCCCAGGGAACATGAGGGGCCCCCTGATATAAAATTGGCTCTTCACACCATTCATCTGGTAGCCAGGACCTGAGACCCAAAGCTGTTCTCCAGAAGCACCAGTGGGAACATCAAATCCAGACCAGTTGCTACTATTCTGCAAATATTTTAAAAAGTAAATGTTTTCACTTGCTTTGACAGGTACTTCTGCAAGCAGTGTCTCTGGGGAACGTAGTGACCCTTGCTTTTACTGAGAAAATTTAACTTTTTACAAGGCATGACAATAGCAATACTTGACCTAAAGTGAACACTTTCTGAGCTCTGTCTCTCTAAATCTGCACGGCAATCTAATGTCATCTCTGTTTTGCAAATAAAGCAAGATGACAATGGAAAGTGGTGCTATGTCATACTTGAGGTCAAATAACTTGCAAATCCAAAGTCCGTGATTAAGTAAAAGTTATGCTGGATTCTGAACCCAGCTACTCTTATATTAGCCAACTAAACTGACATAAATATTGATTAAGTTCTGTGGTGTAGAAGAGAATACCAGAGAATAAGTATTACTAGGAAATAGGGAAATTTAGTAACCGTTATTCAATTAAATTAAAATACGAGTATAGACATATAATTAAGAAGTAAGCAAAAAAATAAATGTATCCATTTTAAGTATTTAAAACATTTTCATTTTTAGCCCCAAGGTGAAATCACTAACCAGAGGATCTGAAACAGAACAAAGCCAGATATGCAAAAAAAAAATAAAAACCTATTCCACTTATGGCTACCCTTACTCCTCTCTATGATTTTATCGCAGCAGGAGGGGGAGAGGTGTAAAACAGAATGGAAACATACCTTTGTATACACTCTTGTGAAACTAGGACCAAAGGCATCTGAGCCACCAATAAGCTAGGAAGCAGGAACTACAATTTGCAGGGACTCAACCAGGAAGCACTTGGAAGAACTTGGCGGTGGAGCTGTTTATTAGACAGACATGCAGGTTTTGCTTTCCAGCCTGGAGGTTCTATTATTTCAGCTATGGAGTTTAAATATCAGAATTCCTCTGGGGGGGGGGGGGAACAATGAGGAGCAGGAGGAAGAGAAGGGAGAGGAGGAAGAAGAAGAGATGATGATGATGATGGTGATGGTGATCATAATTACGATGATCAAACCCAACGTTGCACATTTTTTGAAAGAGAAATCCTATTCTCTTGATTGCTTATTCACGCAGTTCAAATAGCTGAGTAAGAAATTTTTGTAGCATTATGAGCTTTTCCCTTGAGTGCCTCTTCACCTCTCTTTTCTTTTCTTCAGCTGTTGTTTATTTACATACAGGTAGTCTCTATAGCAACAAGCCTGGGGATGGCTGCAGTAGGAAGGGACCTGGAAGTAGAGAGTAGAGCTTGCAATGACTGCGGAGTGGAGTGCAGGAACAGAAGAGCATCTTGCACAGGGAGGAGGGGGAGAGGTCAGGCAGCTGGGAAGCAAGTGTGGGCAAGGACCAAAGGCCATCTGCATTGGAAGTTCAGGCCCACTCTCTAAGCTCCAACTCGCTAGCTGTCATGTGACTCCAAGTAAGTCCTCTGAGCAACACCTTTGATAGGAAATGAGCTGCTGTTGTCCTCTTGTGATAAAATCAGAGTGCCTCCAGTCCTGTGCTCTTTTCACATCCCTGGTTTGAGTAGATCCACAATGGATCAGCTGGGCTGTGCGCTGTGTTTCATGGAGGCATTTATCTTTCTGGTGCTCCAGCTCACCAGTGCCACACAGCATAGAGTGAGCACTAGCCTCAAATTTCTCTAGCCTATTGATGAATTGGAGAAGGGGGATGAGACAGGGACTAGAAGAAAGTCACTAGGGGCATCACAGTACTACCCTCTTGGTGCTGACGAAAGGACAGTCTGGACACCAGCTGGCCAGCACAATGACCACCTCTCTCCTTGTGAAAGCCTCAGGACTTGCCAATATTCGTGACCAAGTTCATCTGAGGTCCAAATCCTCCACCCAGGCCTTGAATAGGACCTTATGCAGCACAGAGAAGGTTCCATAGCAGTAATGGATGTGGTGAGCTGTCTGTGCCCAAGGGATTAGGTGTCACGTCAATGATGGAACCATGTAGGTGGTATGTAGACACCTAGGGAGCACTCCTGCCAAACTCAATGAGGATGATAAGGGCTTCATGGCAGTGCTTGAAGGAGGTCTCTAGGGAGCCCAGAGTCCTGGCTTCTGTGGGGTCACTGGGAATAGGCATCAGTTGGCAGAGTTCCTCGTGGTGCCTGCCAGCCTGTGTCTCAGAGGGAACCTCGAACAGCCTCCAGAGGGTAGTCCACTTTGGCTGTTCTCCAAGTGTCTTTTCCTCATCAGTACCTTCAACATTTCCTAGCCCATAATAACTGTTCAATAAATGCTAACCAAACCTTTCTGTAGGTCAATTTCTTCACATTCCAGATGAGAGTCTAGGCTTCTGGACAGACAGCTTATCTACAAACAACAACACGGTGTCTCAGAAGTAAGTGTCATCCCAAGAATTTTAAATAAAGATATATGGATGTCAGTAACTGGTGGATGGAACAAATGATAATGTATGTGGGGTCAAATAAACAGTCCTAGCTAAATGCAAACACACACACACACACACACACACACACACACACACACACACACACCATCTATGCAAAGACTTTTTAAAAAAGATGTAATGCAGATGCAAATGTTCATTACACACACAAAAATATCCAATCCATACAAAATCTCAAGTGACAAAAGAGTGAGTCTTCAGAATGGGATGACTGTAAACCCAATGCAGAGCACATGACTTTGTTCCCAAGCAAATGATTCATCTCATCATTTTGAGTTATTAATTTCCCCAAATCTCCCATAAGCTAAATAAATAAATTAACAAATAAATAAATAAAATCTCATTATTTCCAGATGGCCATAATTAGCTAACACTAAAAATTGAAGTTTAGAGATGAGGTAAGAAAATTGCTAAAGAAATTTTTTTGAAGTGTAGAACTGAGTCCTCGACAGAGGAGCCAATAAACTGCCTGGTTCTCAGCCTTTATTTTGCACGTTGTAATTTTTAGAGCGGCAGAAGCCACTTTGGGCCCACAGGAAACAACATGAGAGCAAATGCTGATGCTCTGTGGGTGACAGGGTGGAAAGAGGAGGAGAGCTGGCCTTCTGCATTATCCGGAGTCTTCTGATTCATTGTGCCTACCCTAACAGAAAACATGTACTTTGAAGTCGAGCTGTATAAAGCTCACTAAATGTTTTCTGGAAGCACTTTACACCAACAGCCCCCGAATCTAGCTTTGTATATACATATAGCTAACCACATATAACTAGCATCTATCAACACCTCCTCGTTTGTAGGTTAATGAAATTTGGAGGAGGGATATGGTCAGGTTCAGGGGAAAGCAAGTTTCTATTGTCTACAATAGCTGCATAGATTCCTTTCTCTTCTTATATTGAAGACCTCCTTCCAAAGCATCTCAACGGATAAATAGGCATGTCTTTCCCTGTGTAAGCCTATGGATTATTTGCCTATAGCAATGCATCTATTGTCACCCTTAAAAGCATAAATCCCAAAAGTATGTTACAAAAGATGACACCAATAGCAGAGTTAATAAGTAGAAAATCCACTCCTTCCACACTGAAGGTCCCCCTTGTAAACATTTAAAATACCATCAAGCGTAGGCTTAGAGTTTTCAAAACCTATTTTATTTAAGGTTCTTAAACACTTCGACCTCCTTCCTAGCCCACTGGCAAAAGGTAAAGGAGAAGTCAGGTTAACAGGAAAAGGGAGTTGTGGGCCTGTCTAGAAGTAGCTCCTTGGGGCAATTCCACTCTTCATTGTCAGGATACCAGCAATCCAGTCCAATAGCAAATACCAAACAGGAATTAGTAACAGCAGCATGATTAGAAGTGGCCAGAATCAGCCAGAATGACATTAGAAGTTCTTTGGCTCATTTCTCTTGAAGTGAAGACCAAAGAAAACCAGTGAAGACCAAGGAAGACCAGTTGCCTGTGCAAGACCATTCTCTCACTGTTTGTGGAGTTCTTTATATTCTTTCTAAGCATCATGTGCCCTCTCAAGTATCTATTTTCAGCCAAACATCACATGCCCTCTCACAAGACAGCTTCCAGAAAAGCATCACATGACACACCTGAGTTGTTAAAGAAAGCAGAAATTTCCACTTCAATTGAGTACTGTATCTCCTGTGATTCAACTGTATTTACCAAAGTTATAATATCAAACACAGGATGCCTGGACACAATCATAAAGCAAACAAGCTTAGAGAGTAGAAAATATACAATATTTTGCTTAATTTGATTTTTAAGGTGGAAAGCGGGTATCATATAAGGATATTCTACTGTCCCAGCTATGTAAATTGGACCTGAAAACTGCGCTTTGAATTATTGAGCAAACAGGAAACAAGCCCAATTTGTCTGAAAGGAAAAGAGATCTCCATGCCATGAGGGCAATGGTTGGAGTGGGAACCATTTCTTCCCGGCTCCATCTCGCCTGCCTTGATCTCCCCTTCTTCGTTGCTATCAGACCCCAGGGCGCACTCTTTCTCCATCTTCTCTGTTTCTCTGCCTTGCCTTCTCCTTAGCTGGAGTGGTTGTAATCCATTGCTGCACTTCTAGAAAAATAAACGATACTAACAGCTTCCTGAGAAAGTTCTGCTCCTCCCTTGCTATTTTACAACACTCTCAGGCTGAAGGGTTTTCCTCTGGATTCCTCTTCACAAGGGAGGAATCCTGAGAATCACAAGCGATTGATCGCTCCTTCACCGGGAGCAGCGATGGGAAGAAAGAACAACCCAAGGGGGGAAAATGTGATAAAAAACAACTGCTTAGAGTGGTGTTTGGAGAAAATTATGTAAATATTTATGCAAAGACAGCTTTGCAGAGCACACCGAGCTGCATCAGCGCTGTTCCTGCCAGTGCGCACAGGCAGCCTCACAGTTGGATCAACAGCCTGAAAAGCAGATGTGCCAATTTCCTGTATTTGATTATGATGATTCCTAATTATGCCAAAGCTGTGGCAGTGTCCTTCCCTAGAATGACTCTTAATTTTGTTTTGCTAAAGCACACACACAACCAGTTTCGGATGTGTCGTTTATTGTCACATTAGGTCCATGAAAGACTCATTTGCTTGCTGAGTAGTGCCCAGGACAATGACTCACATGGACGCCATTGCTACTTTTTAATTTGATAGTCTCGAGTGTGCCCAGAGGAAAAAAGAAAAAAAAAGTGTGCATAGTGATCTAGCCACAGTATCTAACATCAGCTGATCACAGGCTTCCCATGGCTTTCTACAACTTCAAATACAGTTAAATGCTAATTCCTGAAAGGGCCACTTTTTTTTTTTTTTTTTTTGTCTTACACAGCTGACATTTACAATGTCATAAGCAATGGAATCTCAGCATTGTTTATGTGACTCAGCTGCTGCTGTGGATGACTGAGGAGATGGCCTGGTTAGGAAATGACCCACCACACAAACAGGCAAAAAGGCCTGAGTTCAATCCCAGACAGCCATGTCAAAACCAGATGCAGTAGTGTGCCATGTGGAATTCCAGTGCTGGAGACCAGAGCGTCCCTGGGCCTTGCTGGCCTGCCAGTCTAGCTGAATCAGTTAGCCTTAGGTTTAGTGAGGAGCCCTGCCTCCAAATATAATCTGGGGAGTGAGAAAGGGAGACACCTGGTGTGACCGCTGGCCTCTGTACACACAGACACACACTTGCATGTGCACATAGTCATGTGAACTCATGTACACATAGACACACACACATGAAAACTGATGTCACCCATAAAAGATGTTAAAGTAACAAACTGCTTGCTTGTTTTGGGTGCTTAGACCTCAATTATATAGTCTGTGGTGGGAGAAAGAGCAAAATAATGACAATTCAAGATCACCTTAAATATCCCATATGTTCCTTGTCCCCTTGCAGGAGGCTTTGCTGATGAGGACTTAAGTAGATATGCTCTGCCATATTCCAGAGCCACAACTGATGTTCACATTTACCCCACAATTTAAAATGTTTATTTCACTTAGAATTCTTTATTGATCCTACATGGTAATCCCGTGAGACCAGTATTCTTATAATCCTTATTTAGAAGCATAGAAATGAGTACAATTGATTAAGTCACATGGTGCAAGGAAACAGAACAACCAAGACTTAAACTCCCAAATATACATTGCTCAACAAATATTTATTGTTTATTTATTTGGGGGTTGTCTGAGGCAGGGTCTTACTACATAGCCCAGCCTGGCCTGGCAGGAGTAGTCTACCTCAGCCCTCTGAGTGTGAGGATTATAAGCAGGTAGCACCACTTCTGGAAAATAGCAATTTATTAACTGGGCTTGATCTTTGTTAAAAAGTAATGATAAAAGAACTCTTGAATTTGGAAGCTCTGCACCAAATCTTACTGTTTTCTAATTGTACAAATGTATGATGTGCAGCAAAATGATTCAGCATGTGAATGAATGTAAGGCATAATGGTCAAATTAGAGCAGCCAAAGGTTCCTCTCTCTTTACCATTTCAGTGGCATTGTTTGCTTTATTTTTTTAAACACCGAATAATTCAGTCTTCAATTTGGAACTATGTCTCTTTCTTTCTGGCTTCCTACTGTTCTTTGTTTCTGTTCCCTTTGCCTCAGGGAACATCCTGTGCTCCAGCTCTTTCTCTGTAATCTTCTCCACCATCCTGCCTACTTTGCTTCACCACATGGTACTTCAGAAAGTCTCTGGGGACTTAATTGTGACCTGTGTGGTACTCAGGATGGACAAGGACAGATTCTTTGCATTCTTTGTTCCTTCATTCCCAGTAGCATCTCCAATACAAGCCTGAGGGCACAGCACTTAGCCCCCATTAGTTACATTGATTTAGTTGTGCAATCTCAAACTCACACAGAAGGTAACTAACTACTTTAACTAGAAAGCATAGAATAAGATAAGTCCTTTAGTTCAGGTAGTTTGTATGGAAGATGACCGCAGGAAGCAGGATTGAGTGTGAGATAGAAAGCCAATGTAAGGTGTCCTAATCCAGATGGCTATTGTAGACGATAGGAGCTTGACTCCTCCAGAATCTCATAGCAGTACAGAGAACACATCTTCACATCCTGAACAACCATGGGGGATGGAGGATTTTCCTACCCTCAGGGTCTACTGATTAAAGATGTTCATGGTAATGTCGCCACACTTACCAGACTCACCAGCAGGTTTCCACAGCTTTTTAGGAGGGTCTGAAGAAGGAAATAGGATGACAGAGGACCGTGGAGGGAATCCCACCCATTTTGGCCCTGGTTTGGGCCTTGAGGACAAACTGGAGCCTGGCTCAAGTTTCTGTGGCCTTGTGGGAAAACCTAAGCCAGGCTTGAGTTTTGAAACCTGTGTCAGTCACTTCCGTATTGGGGTGACTCAGCAAGACCTGTTTGGCCCTGCCTCTACCCCGCTGTTTCTGATGTGAGGCTTTGCCATTGGTCCTGTCAGTTACCCCTTACCCTCTATCACCCTTCCCTGCCTCCTATGTCATCTCTTCCCACACCTAAGTGCCCACCTCCTTGCCTTTTCTGTATAAGCAAGTGCCTAGTTTAATAAAGTGAGTTCCTGCTTCGACAAGACTCCCAGCCTGGCGTGTTTCTTTTGGGCCATCGACACTTGCCATCCTGCTCAGCCCCGGACAGAACCAACTGGACTGGGTTCTCTCCTCTAGCCTGGACCTGCTGGCAAAGGAGCCGACATCAACACAAGAAGATCTTGGTTTATACTCAATATTTTTTTACACACAGACAGACAGATGGACACACAGACACAGAGATACATAGATACACACAGAGAGACACAGACACACAGAGACACACACACACACACACACACATACACATAGGCTTTCTCTTGCTGTTCTAAAATTATATCTGATACCATATACTTCCAATCAAAAGAATGCATTTTATAATTTTCTCCAGTGTGGAACCAAATAACTTCTGTCTACACTCATCTTTAGAGATAATCCTACTAATCTCTAGAGTATGACATTGCCTGTCCGTGTCAGATTTCAGGTGGGTCCTCATGCTCCCCCATCAGTCTGGAGCTGCTCTGTGGTCTTCTCCTGTCACTTCTGCTCATCTTGCCCAAGTCTCTCTCTTTTCTTCATTAGTCTCAGATAACACCTACACTCCGTTCCTCCGTGCTCTTACTATGTCTCTGTTCTCAGTGCTTTGTCACCTGTGCTTTACTCTGACGCTTTCTCTTCTCTATGTTCTTTTCTAGTTCTTTTACTTTCTCCAGACACTCCATGAGCAGCCTAATTCCCTCCGTTGACTATTAAAAGGCAACAAATATTTCAGATATATTTTCCTTATAAAGTTTTCTTACGTGTTCAAGAATAAGGTTACTGTCTCCAATCCTTTCACTTACGTTAATTAATCAAGAGTAGCTACTGATGAGGAATGGCGGTGAGGAAGTTACTATGGTTTTCTTGACTCTTGCAGTTTTAGTTTTGATCTGGTGTTTGCTTCCTCTCACTCCCCTCTCAGTTGTTGTGTGTAAACACTGTAGAGATCATTGAATCCTGATGCTGGGACTCTTTCTCCAGAAATGAATTGCGTTTGTTTCTCTGAGTTAGAAGCAGTCTTCGGTGCTTTAGTTCAGGTGTGACTGGGGAAATTGGGGATGAACTGTTGAAGATCTTGATTCTTTCAGCTGTCCTTGACATTGCTCTAAAAATGTTAAATAGTGCTTACACACACATCCATCCCATCCACTTGCCCCAAATCTTCAGTAACTATGAATCGTTTAGAACTTAGATTTTACATTTTAGGGTCAGTGTTCAGAACTCTCTTGACTGAAGCCCTTACCTCCCTTCCAATCTTGCATTCTACAGTTCTTCAAAATGTAGTTTCATTTTATGAAAACTGTTTTTTGGAGCTCCACAGCTGCCTTTCCTCTTTCATTTCTGTGCCAGTGTTCCATGCCCAGCACACTCGGCTCTGCCTTCCAAATCTTCATCTTCTCAACCTTCTAGATCTATCCAAATGTGATCGTGTTTAGTGGAGCCATGATTTGCAATCAAGTTTACAGCGCTATCCACTTCCTCTGCGTGATATGTTTCCTCAAATATTACTTAGCAAGAATATTCATTGGCTGTAGTGTTAACACAACGGCAAGGTATTGATCTTTTTTCCAGATAGGTGTCTGTTCCCTTGGAACAGGCATTTTGACACATTCACCTCATATCCAAAAATTTTATACATAAAACCCATATGTATATCAGTTTCTCAAAATAATACAAATCTGTTTGAAGCTTCCATAATTTCCCTAAAAGCTGATTAGTTCTGGACTCATCTAGCTTCCCAAGGCATCCTCTGCTTAAGTCATGGAGAATTCTTCCGAAGGGAACATGTTCCTATGAACCCTAAGAGATGAAACTAATTATTTTATTGATCCTTGGCTAAAACAACAACAACAAAAAAAACCTTTACAATAAATCCTTTGCTTATGGTTCTTACATTATAAAAGCAAATTTATTCATCAAATATGAGCAAAATGAGAGAAACAATAGAGTTGACTTCTTTTAACATTGTTCTACTAAAACTTAATTATTCTCCGTGCGTAATTTGTTTGAGTGAGACCTGTACTCCATTGCTGGAGGAAAAGCAAGATGCTGCAGCTGCTTTGGAAGACAGTTTGTGATGCAACGAAGTGATTGTGCCTTTTGGTATTTTTCCTAATGTGTTGAAAACTTACGCTCACACAAAGCTTGCACACAGGTGTTTCTAACAGGTGTGTTCATAATTACTAAAAGTTAGAAGCAATCAAGATACCTTTTAGTGGAGAAATGGGTCAATTGTGGTATAGCCAGATGACAAAATACTATTCCATATCCTAAAAGAATTGGCTTATTGAGCTACGAAATGACTCGGAGGAAACCTACGTAAATATGTTCAGTAAAAGTAGCTGATTTACAAAGGCCACTTACTACTTAATTCCAACATATGACTTGGTGGGAAAGGTAAAACTATAAGTAAAGAAAAACAAATAAACAAACAAAAATAAAACGGTTTCTAGGATTAGAAGGGATGGAGATGTGACCAGCTGGGACACAGGATGAGGAGCAGGGAAAGAGTTCTTCATGCTCTATAATTGAAGGTCCATGTTATCATACATGTGACCACACTATACAGTGTATAAGACCAAGAGTGAAGTCTAACGTGCACTTTGGCCCAGACCATCAGTGTAGATTTATCATTACTCTTGGGGGCTGAGATGATAGCTCGGAGGGTAGAGTGCTTGCCTTGAAACATAAAGACCTAAGTCCAATCCCCAGAACCAGCAAGCAAAGCCAGGCATTGTGGCAATGCACTTGTATCCCCAGTTTCTTCCAGGAAAAAGGGGGGGAGATGAATGGAAATTTGAGCCTTGGTGTCCACTAGCTTATCATGCTTGGTTTGTTCCAAACCAGTGAAAAACTGTCTTTTTTTAAAGAAAACAAACAAAACAAAATAAATGGGAGCTGAGGAGCAACATCAGAGGTTGTCCTGTGGTCTCTACACACACACACACACACACACACACACAAACACACACAGACATTATTCCAATGAGAAACAATGACAGTGTCTAGCCTCATGGTGTGCCTGAGCCGAGTGGGGGAGGGGTATGAAAAATCTCTGTTGTTTCATCTTGATTTTACAGTGAACCTAAAACTATCTCTAAATTTATTCTTGGGGAAAATTGGTGTATTAAACCTAACATTTAAGAGTAAAAATTTTAATGAGATTTAGCTAAAGTTGGTGAAATTAAATTAGTTTGGAAACAGCAGATCCTCCAAAATATTTTTAAAGCCCTATCATAAAAGTAATTTTAAAAATAATTTAATAAATTTTACACCATGGAATACTACTCAGCTATTAAAAACAATGACTTCATGAAATTCATAGGCAAATGGATGGAACTTGAAAATATCATCCTGAGCAAGGTAACTCAGTCACAAGAGAACGAACACAGTATATACTCACTGATAAGTGGATATTAGCCCAAAAGTTCGGAATACCCAAGATTCAATTCAGAGCAACGGTTGGACTGAGCATGGGGTCTCAGATGGAGGAGTTGGAGAAGGGACTGAAGGAGCTGAGGGAGTTGGCAGCCCCATGCAGGGAGCAACAGTGTCAACTGGCTTGACCCCCTGGTGCTCCTGGAGACTGGATCACCAACCAAAGAATACACATGGAGGGACCCATGGTGCTGGCTACATATGTGGCAGAGGAGGGCCTTGTTGGCCATCAGTGGGAGGAGAGGCCCTTAGGCCTGAGGGTGTTAGATCCCCCCAGTGTAGGGGAATGCTAAGGAGGGAAGATGGGAATGGGCGGTTGGGTGGGTGGGGGAATACCCTCATAGAGGCAGGGGGAGGGGGATGGGATAGGGGGCTTCCAAAGGGGAGACATGGTAAGGGGGTAACATTTGAAATGTAAATAAAGTATCAAAAAATTAAAAATGATGGAATTGAAAAGAAGAAAAACTAATTTAATAAATTTTAGTAGGGTAGAAATACTTTTTTCCAACATAATATTTTTATTGATTATTTGCAACCTCCCCCAAATAGAAAACTTACAAAGAATGAATGGATGTATGGATGGAAGAAGAAAGAAAGAAAAACAAAAAGAAGAATGAGGAGGAGGAGGAGGAGGAGGAGGAGGAGGAGGAGGAGGAGGAGAAGGAGAAGGAGAAGGAGAAGGAGAAGGAGAAGGAGAAGGAGAAGGAGAAGGAGAAGGAGAAGGAGAAGGAGAAGGAGAAGGAGAAGGAGAAGGAGAAGGAGAAGGAGAAGGAGAAGAAAGAAGAAGAAGAAGAAGAAGAAGAAGAAGAAGAAGAAGAAGAAGAAGAAGAAGAAGAAGAAGAAGAAGAAGAAGAAAGGAAGAAAGAAAAAAAGAAGAAAGGAAAAACCCACATGTCCCATTTGTGTTGCCCATATACTAACTAGAGCACAGTCAACCTCCCAGCAGGCATACCCTTAGAGAAAACTGAGTCCTTCCCCGCCCACACCCCTGCTAGAAGCCATCGATTGTGGAGAGCTACACTTCAGCATCCTTATCACAATTTTTAAGAGGCCTCTGCTAAGGCTTCCTATCTACAACGTCACTTTGGGGGTAAGAGTGAGAGTAGGGGATGTCACAGAAGCCTTCGATGACTCCCTCTCAACTGTGAGTCTGCAGAAGAAGCTTCTTCACCCTTAGCAGTCAGCAGGAGTGTGGATCACAGACCACACAGCATGGCCTTTGATGGCAGTAGAGAACACAGGCCATTCACATCAACACAGCCCTGGGTTTCTGCACAGCCCACGGACATCAGTATAACCTTCAGTGTCATGGACATCAACATGGCCTCAGATACAATACAGACCATGGACCTGAATGGTCTTCAGTGGTAACATGTACTACAGACATCAACATGGTTTCAGCAGTACCACAGATCCCAATATGGCCCTCTGCAGAAGCACAAACCACAGACATCAACATGGTCTCTGGTAGAAACCCAGACCACAGACACTAATGTGGCTTCCTGCAGTAGAACAGTGTCTTAGTCAGGGTTTCTATTCCTGCACAAACATTATGACCAAGAAACAAGTTGGGGAGGAAAGGGTTTATTCAGCTTAGGCTTCCATGTTGCTGTTCATCATGAAAGGAAGTCAGGACTGGAATTCACGAAGGTCAGGAAGCAGGAGCTGATACAGAGGGATGTTCCTTACTGACTTGCCTCTCCTGGCTTGCTCAGTTTGCTCTCTTAGAGAACCCAAGACTACCAGCCCAGGGATGGCACCACCCACAGTGGGCCCTCCCTCCTTGATCACTAATTGAAAAAATGCCTTACAGCTGGCTCTCATGGAGGCATTCCTCACTTGAAGCTTCTTTCTCTGTGATAACCCCAGCTTGTATCAAGTTGACACACAAAACCAGCCAGTACACACAGACTGTAGCATGGGCCTCAAACATCAGCATGGCCTCAGCAGCAGCCCAGACCATGGACACACATCCACATGAACTTGGGGCTTCAACAGCAGCAGGGACCAGAGATACCAACGTGGCCTTTTTAGGGGCATCACAGACCATGGAGGTCTTTCTAGGAGATCTAATCCAGAAAATAAACTATTCATCTTGGACATCGTATCATTGCTTGGAGCAAGCTCTAGAGTTCTTCACACTATGCTGTAGATCCTGCATGTGCGATGACATGTTGCAGGTTGACCCAGCCTTCTCTCACATCTGTCATCCCAAAGATCTCTAGTTCCACCCCTCTCCATCAAGCATGTACCCTTTTGTTCCTCCATTGTTTCCACCTCTCCACTTCATATTCATTAGTCATGGTGGCCCTGGAAACTACAGTGTGTCACACAGTATATGTTTTGGCCCCAACAGCTTTACATGCAAATATTTATTGCAAGGAGTCATTGGGGTAGCTCAAAGTTTCTGGTCTCTGAAGCAGCACTATAAATACTGGACCGTTGCTGAGATTTGTCTCAGATGCCCTGCTATTGCCCAGAGTTAAGGTAATCTTGTGGCTAGTCAGGGCACCCAGGAGCTCCTGTCTGCTCCATATATCTCTGCCCTCATTGTCTGCTGCCCCAGGCTTGCTGAACTTGACCTTTGTCCTTGTAGCCTGTAGGCAGCACCACTGAGCTTCTGTGCTCTCCATTTCCCAGCAGGGCAAACAGAGTTGGCTGCAGCCACAATGGCTCCATGTTGGAGGCCAGCTGGCAGGCCTAGAACCAGCCCTGTTCTCCAGCGACATCTGATTCTTTGAGACTAGCTTGTTCATGCACTCCATCATGCATCAGCTGATAGGTTGAGTAGATGTTGAGGTGTACCTACTCAAAGCATTGGATCTGAGTCTGGGTGGCACCTGAATTGGTCAGTCCAAGAATGCCCAGTGCCCACCTGCTAGACATACTTTTTATAGTAGAAGGACAGGGGCAAAGACAGGGGCATAGATGAAGATAAAAGGAGTCAAAAGGGATGGGAAGTGTGACCAGAATGTATACCGTACATTTGTGTATGTATATATCTCCTCAATTGCCATCTTCTCTATCAGATAGCAAATGCCATGAGAGTGAAGCTACGTTTTAATTTTCCACTCATTGTATAGCCAGAACCCAGCACAATGGAAGCCATACTGTAAGAGAGAACAAATATCTGTTGAATAGGTGAATCTATGCGTCCGACTCTTGGGGCTAACTTGAGTACCCATCACTATGATCCCATGAGGTCACCAGAGTTAATCATTGAATAAGACCTAAACCCCTGCTAAGATGCAGAGAATCTGCTGCCCCTGCCCAGGTTGTTGCTCCTTCAGCTCCAGACTACAAAATTCACCTCAGAGTCTTTGCGGATCACTGTGTTTCCACGTCCAGCTTTGCTTAACATATTGCCGTTGGCTTGCCACCCTCTAGGCCTTTGGGTATAGAAGGTACTTTCATCTTTGACACCAGACAGACATGAAGATGTGACTTGGATAGAAATCATCATGATATGGTAGCTACATCTACCAGCAGCTCCTTCCCTCCCAAATCCAGGGTTTCCTCATTCTAAGCTTTGAAGCCTTTCTGCTCCTAACACCTTTAATCTCAAAAGATAAATAATAATAATAATAATAATAATAATAATAATAATAAAAATAATCCCTCCAAATCTTGTTATGCTGATCTCAGTTTTATTTCTCACTTTTCAGCAAAGCAGTCTTCTAGCCTCTCGACGCAGAGCCCTGCTCGGTCATTTAAGCATTTTCACTACACGGTCGTGAGCAGTGGTAGGGACAAACAGTGATTTAGGCTGCCTAAATATTAGAAATTTTAGGAGCTCTCTGGTGAAATTTACACACTGCTCCATCATCCCTCCTGATCTAGGTTTAACCTGGTGATTTTCAATAATAATGTTGAAAGGGTATAGATCATCAAGACTGTAACTGCTAATGACAAGTAATGGTCTGAAGACTTGAAAATGATCACTTTGGTGCCTTGACCTAGGGACAGCTCTATCCCAAATGATCATCGAGAAAATGCTTTAATTGCCCCAGTGTGGTGATTTTAGAAGAGGTCCTTGGGTCTGAGTTCAGATCCTTGCTCTATCACAGATGAGTCTGAGGCTGCTTGACAGCATTGTGTATGCTTCCAAATACATAGATACCTAGAAGATTTCATAAGATAGTTTATATAACCATTACATTGGTGTAGATCTCTACCTAACCAACATTCTGGCAGAGAGCAAATGTTTGAGAAATGTTATTATTAATTGTTATTTTTAGAATCCAACTCTTTGCTTGCAGTCAACTGTCACTATCATCTTCTTTTCTAGTCAGTGGCTCCATGTGCTTTCACTGGGGTTTTCTTCCTTTTTTTTTCTTTCTTTCCCACAGTACATACATATTTTTGTCAACATAAATTCCTATAAATAAGTTTACCAGATGAAATTTTATACACAACTTTTGGTACTTGTTGGTAAACTGTTCATTAGGAGTACTGTATTGATTTGTACTGTTTGTTTTTCCTACTTTATTTACATTTCAAATGTTTCCCCCTTTCCAGATCTCCCCTTTTGAACCTCCCCATTTCCTCCCCTCTTCCCCTGCCTCTATGGGGGTATTCTCCCTCCCACGCACCCACCCACACTCGTCTTCCCTCCTTGGCATTCTCCTCTACTGGGGGATCTAACACTCTCAGGCCCAAAGGCCTCTCCTCCCCCTGATGTCTAACAAGACCCTCCTCTGCCGCACATGTGGCCAGCACCATGGGTCCCTCCACGTGTATTCTTTGGTTGGTGGATCAGTCTCCAGGAGTTTCAGGGGGTCAGGCCAGTTGACACTGTTGCTCCTTGCATGGGGATGCCAACTGTCTCAGTTCCTTCAGTCCCTTCTCCAACTCCTCCATCTGGGAACTCACACTCAGCCCTACAGTTGCTGTTTCACTGGGGTTTTCAATGAGAAGGAAAGAGTGCCTAATGCAATTTTTACATAATCTATCAGGAAGACATTAGCATCTTTGGATAACGGGAGACCCTGGTACAAAGTGGTTGGGCTGGTAGACTCTGGGGAGTGAGGGCTCTGTCATGTCCTTATTAGGATAATCAACTCAGGTTTATCACCTGAAAAATTCAGATATCTGTGTCTGTTTGATGAGGTTATAATGAAGAGAAAACAATAAAAATTGCCTGTTACATATTGGTACTTTATGCATCATTAAAAGTTTTTTTAAAAAATAAAGGAAGAAATTATTTACTTCTTTGAACAGAGAGCAATTTGAAAGCAGCAAGACCCTCTTTCATGCCCAGATCAAGGTTCTGAGGCAACCTGTCTACTGAAGGCCTTGTTTTAAAAACTTACCCAACTTTCAACTCTTTTCTTCTTTCCTGGTAGACTTTTACCCTGGGTGGCCTTTCAGTAAGTCACGTCTAGTCTTCGTCTTGTTCTCATTATGAAACTCTTGATGGTTAGCGAATCACTTCTCTGTTCTTCATTACTTTGTTCCTCTCCCTCAGCACCTGCCTCTAATTCCCCTAGGAAAACAAAACAAGGAAGAACTGAGACATTTAAGATGAGAACAGTGGATACCTGGGGAAACTGTACCCCGAATGCCTTTAAAGAAAACTCTTGTTCACCTGTTGGTAGAAGAGTCCACTCTCAGTTTTTCACTCCTTACTACCTACAAGCCTGACCCAGGCCTTGCTTCAGACTCTCTAATCAAAGCCTGAGGTGCAAACTCTTACATTGCTTTAGCCATTCACACTCAGCATTGAAAAGACTTTGGGGAATGTGACTATAAATAGAAGAGATAGTATAAAGAACACGGGTGAAGGGGAGAAAGAAGGGAATCCCAACAAAAACCAAGAAAAGAGATGGTCATCACATGGAGAAAGAGGAAGCAAGGGGAGCAAAAGGAAGCCAGGAGGTGAATGAGGAAAGGGGAAACCAAATTTGGAGACCTAAGAAAGGAGACTGGAATTCACCCAGTGACTGAGTGTGCTTGAAGAGCTCATTGACTGCTCAGACCACTAACTGGCTGTGTAGCCCAGAGCAAGCAGTCTCCCCTCCTGTGCCTTGCTTGCCTCCTCTTTAAAATGAGGAAGGTTGGATTACCTGCCTGCTGGGGGTGTTGGGTTACATGGAAAGCTTGGTGGAAATGTTCAGAACTTTGGTGCTTAGTGTCTTTGTGGTTGTTATCTGGTATATTTATGTTTTTTATAATTAGAGTAATAACAGTAATCGTCAGATTTCTCATATCATCAACATTTACAGTTTCTGCTAACTTCTACAGCAAGCAATCATTACAGACACACCGTGCGTTCATCCTTCATACCAAATGGTACCATCTCGCTGAGAACTTGATAACAAAAATCCAGCCAAACAAATCTTTTCACGACTCACAAATGTGCTGCAAGCATGTAGAATGACAGATCTAACTGCGTTTTAGGCAGGATTTAGTCTGTTTTAGAATTTCCAGTCACCATCCTAACAGTGGGACATCTTATTTTAAAATGCTAGGGTCTGGAAGAAGACTAAAATGCCTGTTTGACTACGCTCTATATACTTCACAAGGATCTCTCCCCATAACTCAGCACAAGCCTGTACCTGGCTCAGGCACCTCAGAGTAAACAAAGGGGCTACTAGTCCTTACTATTGAACCAACATGAAAAGTTCTAATCAAAAAGATCTCATCATACGCTCAGATGCTCAGAACTTGGCCACATCCTCTTATGTGTTGACATATTTCCCCTGAGTTGTTACTGAGAAGTAGAGATGCTTTTCCACTTAGCAGGAAGCGTCCACAGTTGTACTCCTTACGGGCTTCAGCAGTTCAAGCAGGTGACTGACAGACTTGATTACAGCCCACACAAAGCGGAATCTAGATAATCTCCATTGTCACCTACCCATCTCTCCCTCTAAAATTTCTCACATTAAGCTGCCAAAATAATAAACTTCAGACAATACAGCCCATTGACAGCCACACATTCTAACGGGTATCAACAACTCTTCAGACACCTGACTGTCTGCCTTCCTGTGACTTGAAGGCCAACAGACCTGTGCACTTTCTTTCATCATCTGACTCTGTCATTTTTAATGGTGAGAGTGGGATTACAGAACTCCTCCCAGAGAAGTGAAGGGCTCTGTCCATGGCATCAAAGAAAATGAAATGAAATACAATCTATACACCTTGCTTTTGCCAAAAGCCATGCTGTTGCCATTTAAAAATAAATAAATTAAAACAATAGATTTTACATTTGAGCTACAGAAAAATCCTCATAATTTCGCACACATGACCACTTACAGTTTCTCAGGGAACTTAAAGCAAATTATCCTCTCAGATTAGTCTTATAGAAGTATCCTATGTGGTCTATGTTCTTGATCCCAAGAACAAAGACTCTAAAAATCCTGAGGGAAGATATCATGACACGATACATTGTCTTCGTGAAGCTTCGTAGTTTTATGAGTTTCTTGCTTGTGCTTTTGTTTTCTAAAGAGGAACAAATCTCAATATTCCTTGGTCTTCCATAAATTATTATTATTTAACTCTCACAGTTATTCTAGTAGAAATCTCAATTCATTAAACCAAGGCATCTCAGTCAGATCTAGATGTGCCTCCGTCTCTTTTGGCTTAGAAACCTATTATATCAAGCTCTTCCTCCCCTTCCCATCAGAATAATTCTGAGATGCTTACTGTCTCCGGGGTCAGATAATGGATATGAAATGTGCCATCTTTGTACCACATTTTCTAATACTGTTTGGTTCATTTGACCGTTGAGCAATATTCTGCCTCTTGGTACCTGTTCTGGCATGTAGCCACATCCTACAGTAGTCTGGGGCCCATAAGTTTCCAAACCAGCAGCCCTCTGTGAGATTGCTTGCCTGTGCTCCACTAGGACTGTGAAAGGTTGTCCTTGAACCGGTTGGCAGATATTCTTTTGGCATGGTTGACCTACAACTTAGTCCTGCCTGAGGGACTACTTTAGATGCTGCACCTATAGAGATTATCACAACTCCCTTTCCCTGGGATCATAACGTACTAGGCTCTCTTCCACTTTTACTCTGAGAATCAGAAACCCACAGAATTAAAGTAAGCAAGACCTTTCCTGGAACCCACTGAAGCTCCAGTAAGAAGTTTTCATTTTTTTTTTCTTCCCATAAACACATCTAAGCTTATTTTTCCCCCTCAAAAGTTCGTGTGAATCAAAAACACCAGCATTTAAGTACTTAGTTTCTGATACAAATTAATCATAGTCTATACAGTCTTTTCTTAGAATTATCAACACACAGTTGTTAGATACTTGATATACTGGCTGGTTTTGTGTGTCAGCTTGACACAAGCTGGAGTTATCACAGAGAAAGGAGCTTCAGTTGAGCAAATGCCTCTATGAAATCCAGTGGTAAGGCATTTTCTCAATTGGTGATCAAGGGCTGAGGGCCCCTTGTGGCTGGTACCATCTGTGGGCTGGTAGTCTTGGGTTCTATAATAAAGCAGGCTGAGCAAGCCAGGAGAAGCAAGCCAGTAAGTAGCATTCCTCCATGGCCTCTGCATCAGCTCCTGTTCCTTGACTTGCTTGAGTTCCAGTCCTGACTTCCTTTCATGATGAACTGCAGCATGGAAGTGTAAGCTGAATAAACCCTTTCCTCCCCAACTTGCTTCTTGGTCATGATGTTTGTGCAGGAATAGAAACCCTGACTAAGACACTTGATCTTAAGAGCCAGAAAGCCCACACTGAATTCTCGGTGTAAAGACCTAACATTATCTATCTGGTATTACATACATCAACCTCTCTGGAGTTTTTTAATCCAGAAAAAAAAGTTATAATAATAAAAAGATTTTTGCCATAAAGGGCTATAGTAACTGAATAAACATGTATTCATTATTCAGAAATGTGTCTGACATGTAGTAAGCAATTATCTTTACTATTAAATTCATCAAAATTACTATTGTTTAGAAGCCAAAAGTCAAGAATTGAACTTAGGTCCTACTAAAGCCCCTCCCCCATGCTGTTCTTCTTAAGGCAATGACCCACAACCTACATAAGGAAGCTCCATACATACCTCAAACTATAATAAATACAATTTAACATTTCTAACCAAAATTGGGAAGCATTTAGACCACACTAACATAAACCAAGTTGTTGAAGCTACTGAAGTGGACAATGCAGGATCACCTTTTTCAAGTGTACTAGATTTATATTCAGTAAATCTAACATAAACATTTATCTCAAAATTCAACCTACCTCATGAGCTCCTTCTTAACTATCACCACACGTTTAGGGGCTCTTCCAGCACCTCACATAAAACTCTATGTGATCTTTCTCTCTCTCTTTAAGTCTTAACCACCCCTGTCCCCTTTGTGACATTATCTCTTGCATATTACATTATTTTGACCCTTTTTCTTGTCTAATCTCACCATCTGCAGAATTGAGTCTTCCCTTTGTTAATGATGTCTATTACATTTTATATAAGAAAGATTATAAGTAAACGCTGTTCAATTTCATTCATAAACCCATGTGTGTGAAATGTAGATAAAGTGGGTTTTAAAAAACTGCAAGAGGTGCTAATCTCATAAATGCAAAAAAAAATTATTGTTAAATAAAATTGTTATTGAAGAAAACCACACAGGCTTAAATCGCAAGTTAGCCTGCAGTGACAAAGTCTGCACGTTCTTCTCATTTTTACCTTTATGATGCAATGGCTGTGAGAATTTGAAATATGTATAGAAACACTTAGCTCACTATCTAGTATATAATGGTCATGAGTTAATAATAGCCATTACTAGCATGCACCTTTGAGTTTGGGCTAAACTGATCATTCTGATTGAAATCCTTTGACTAGAAAGTCAGAGGCTGTGGTAGCTGAAACGGTCAATATAGATACTCATACCTGGTTCACCAAAACATCTGTCTCTACCACTCCAGTTCAGAAGTTATAGACATGTGTGTCGTGTCTAGCTTCTTGCCTGGATGTTAAAGATTGGAATCCAAGTACTTATGCTAACATAGCAAGTGCGCTTAGCTTACTGTAAAACTGTAAAAACTGTAACTCTTACCTTACATGTAAAAAAGGAATGTAACTATGATTAAGATAAAGGTATCGGGCTATGATTGATCATCAAATTGAAGCTGGAGGACCATGAATGTGCAGCCTACACAACTAAACCATCTCTCAAACAAACAAATAAACAAAAAGAATTTTGAGAAAAGAGACCATAGCAAGGTATTCAGGTAATCCTCTTTAGTAAGCAGATTGGGGAGAGAGCTGGGTGGGCAAGAGTGTTTGCTATGCTAGCATAAGGACCTGAGTTCCAGACTTTACCGTTCAGGTAAAAAAAAAGATAGACATGCCACACATGCCAATAACTCCCAAATTGGAGAGGAAGAGACAGATGGGTCAGCCAATCTAGCCAACCAGATAGCTTCTGATTAAGGTAGAGACTCCATCTCAAGGGAGAGCTATAGAGGAAGATGTCTGCTGCCTTCCTCTAGGTTCTGCATGGACACAGATGGACATATGTACATATATGCACATCACACACACGCACATGCACATGCACATTGTAGAGATAGAAACAACAAAACATGGAGGTCATGAGTTAACCACAGTAGCCATTAGGAACTGAGAGAGGGAAAAGGAATCTTCCCTCAGAGGCTCCACGAGAGACAAGCCTGCCAACTGAATTTATTCCTTTGTGCTTCTGACATCCCACACTCATAAGAGATATGCGTTTGAATCAGTAACTGATTCACTACAACAAGAAAATTATTAAAAAAGACCGTGAAACAAAAATCAAGGCATCATTACTTCAGAAGGCAATGTGATTATGAAAAGATGAGCATACAATTGCTATAAGATCAAATAATTCCACACCTAGGTCCATTCTCAAAAGAAAGGAACCATGGGGTTTATACATAAGAAGTCATAGCATACAGTAGCTTATCCATAAAAACTCAAAATTAGGAACAACCAATGTGGACCAACAGATTAACGAAAAAAACTAAAATGATATGTGCATATAGTAGAGCACTGCTATAGTGAAATTCCTGCATACGTGGCAGGAAATTTAAATTACTGATACATAAACACGGCCTCTTATATCCCATTCTACTGTTTGAAGTCTGGAATGAGAGTTTGCCTTCTGTATCATTGTATTTACATACATTAATGTGGCAGGACTATTTTACCCTGATAGAAATCAGATCAACTATTGGGTAGGAATGTGGAGATATGGGCATAAGAAGCATAAGCTCTGAGGGGAGAAATATTTTACATTTTGATGGTGGTGGTAGATACTCAGGGATGCAAGCATTAAAGGGGGCTCATTAAATCGTCTTAGCAAACAGAATGTCATAGAGTCATATAGAGTATAAAGCCGGTGGTGACACTAATCCACACTGGACTGTTAAATCCATGTGGATGTCAAATGCTGTCTCATAATTTCTTAAAAATATTACCAAGAAACTGAATGCATTGAATTTATCTGGACCATTGCAAGCCTTCAAATGTTACTAAAAACAGATAAAGCATGAATCTTGCTGTTTTTTTGAGTATCTTTACTGGAGAGAGATGATGGCTCTTTAGAAAAGCCATTAGAAGAACTGTCCTCTCTACAGGTTTAAAATATCAAAAGGTCAACAACTTTTTCATAATTTGACTAAAGGCAATGAGTTTTTCAGCTAGCTCCATTTCATTGCCAAATATTGAAGTATAAATGACCCACTCTTTCTTACAAGTCAAAAAATTGTACCCGAGTGACTATAATTTCCCAGTGAACACTCTGAAACTTAGGGCAGAGTGTTTATTATTTTATTCTGTCAATTAAATTTCAGAGATAGTATATACATTTTTCAAGTACTTTTGCCTACAAAATGCCGTGGGCTTCTGACGCCTTGCATATATTTACATACCGAATCAGTGTCAGTTTCTTCATATGTTACCACAGTAGAATGTTTCTTCTGTAATGAATTTTTAAAAAGAGCAAAAAGCAAGGAATTCTTGAGCAAGCAGGCTTTGACCAGCTGCTCAGCACAATCTAAGCCCATGCTTTTGATTGATTCAGGTACCTACAATTATCTAAAGAGCAATGGAGATAGAACCAATTTCAATCCAATTCAGGTCATTTCCTCAAGGTTCCATGTCTGTAGAGACTGGTTAAAATGAGGGTCCTGCAATGCTCGACAATAGCTCCCTTGCTCCCTGCACCCCAGCACAGGCTGGAGTAATGGAGAAAAGCCAAGAACGTACTACTAAATTCAAACTAAAAGGTCCAAGTGTGGACCTGTGTTGCCTAGTTCTATTTCATAACAGCACCACCGATGTGTGGAGGAGAATGGACTTCTGAGACCCTATAGCACATTTCTGTCTCACTTTCCCCCTGGTTGGATTAAAATCAGAGTCCCAGAATGCTTTAGACTTGTGTGTAAAAGGGAAGGGAGTACTGGAAAGTTGTCCAGATTCAGAAAATGGAGCAAGTTCTATAAAAGAAGAATGGAGTGATTTCGTTCTTGTTGATGATGATGTTGGTTTTGTTTTTCTTAAGATAGAAGGTTTAAGAACAGGGGAAGTGTCTAATCAATTCTGCTTCTCAGGATGAGATAATACCTGAATTGCTAAAGACAAAATAATATCACACAGTCCTGCCATCAACCACGCCCCTTCTGCTCTGGGTATTTAGGAAGTTTTAAACAGGCAGTCTTCCTCCTATTGAATGTGTAAATAAATATTGAGAATATCACTGCTATGTTGCACTTCATTTTTTTTCTAACAAGATGTTCTTGCTTTGGGGGCTATCAAGAACGCCCCTTGGAATTCAGAAACCACATTCTTTTAAAGCAGCCGGTCCATTTCTCTTCAAGCCTCCTCCCCCCAAACCCGTTCCACTTGGTCTCCAGATCTAACTGTTCCTTTTTCTAGCAAGTCCAAAATTTAAAATCCATTAAAATTGCAAATTAACAAAGGATACAATTCATAAGTGTGGCTTTATATTTTTGCTGCCTATAGCCAAGTCCATATATAATCGAGCAACTGAAAATAGCCGTGCTCGAGGGTAGGAAGACATGTTTTAAATACCTCTTTTAGGAGATCAAAAGAGAAAAACCAACCTTCTTGTTTGTTTCTCCTTAGAGCATCCTATTATAACCCTGTGTCCTCTGGTAGAACTGTATATCCTGACTGGGGACCCAGTGCCTAGGTAGGATAATAAGACCCACGGGGTAAGAAACAGAAAGGGGTTGTGTTGTGCCTCTTGAATTTTCTTTAAGGGTGCCTCTTCCTCTTCTTTTCATTTGTCTGACTCTGCGGCAGTGAATACTGATTATAAAGGATACATTGGCACCCCCAACTTCAGTCCGTTTTATCCATCTGGGTAGAGAGAGTTTGACAGGCGTGTGTGGGTGTGGATGTGTGTTGTGAGAATGTATAAGCAGGAATGCAGGCTGGGGAGAGCGAGAGCGTGAGAGCGAGAAAATGGACTGTGAAAATTTAAGTCTACCCCAAATCCTTATTAGCAAGTCTGTTATTTATCTTAACTCATTTTGTAATCAAGGCACACGGGCGCCATTTTCTTCAAGCTTTCTCTGATTAGAAAGGCAGACCAGTAGAGCTGAGAGCTACTGTCCAAATGGCTTCTCTAGGAATGTCTACCAGTAAAATCAGGTTCATAGGTTATTACATAACCAAAACAAAGTACAGGAGGGTAAAATGTAATTTTGCAATAGAGGCAGCTATGCCAGGCAGGCAAGTTTCCTGTTCAGTGCATTGTCTATGGCCCAGATACCCTTATTAACTTTGTCTTACTGGTTTTCCACTTCAACTCCAGCTATTGGTTTCATTTACAGTTTTCTCCTTGTTCTTTCTTTGGCATATCTTAAATTTTATTTTCCTCTATAAATGGACACTCCTTCAATCTTTGTGATTGCTGAGTAGTCTACATCTTTACATGAAGTGGCAAAAGCAGCCAGAGATTCCTTAGATTAACTTATTTCTCATTTAGGGAAGGTGCACAGAGCTAGCCCACGAGAATGTTCACAAGAAAGGAAAGCAGCATGGTCAAACAATGACCCAAGTAGTGATCTCCATAACCAGTCTCCACAGGTGATTTTCCAAGACTACTTTCACTCATAGGGTTTGGTTGTCACACATAATCACTGCAGGTCTGCTCTGAGATTCAGAGAAGGTAAGCCTGAACTAAGCTCATAGTCACACCATTGTCAAAAGTAAAAATAGGACATAGACTGAGGTCTCCTAGCGGTTGATTTTATTGGTGTTTTCGCATATGACTCTGAACATAGAGTGAACCTGAAGTCAAAGCTCATCATATACATGGCTTGCACTAAAGACAGTTCCCAACTAAGCAGACTGCATCTATGCCCTGCTGGCAAAGTAATAATTTCAGATAGCTGTTGAATAACATCAAGTGTCAGTCCATTGCTCTTTGGGGGACTAAAGAGTCTTCTTTATTAGTCACTGAAAGCTAAAGTACTGAAACAGTTAAATTGCGGTCTAGTCATCTCAAATAAGCTCAAAGGGTTTCCAGGTTGTTTTCAGCTGAGATTTTGCCTGCTATTGGCTAGTCTTCTCCAGATAAGAATTAAGTGATTTGCTTAAGAAAGAAAAATATTGAGAAATGTTTCTATGTTTTAGAGAATGTTTCAGAGCTCAAATCTGTCGGATGTTCACTGCCTTGTCTCAATAGTCACTAAACAGCATGATGAGACAGATGTTGGAGAAACTTGTGCACTAATTATATATCTTCATTTAGACTTCCTCAACTAATGAAACTGTTGGTCCTCAAGAGTTGCTTATATCTTATTTTCCATGAAGCTAAGAATTAATAAATAATTCATATATACATATTATATATAATATATATAATGCATTTCCAAAGCTCTTGGGTTGAAAATTGAATCCTCAATGCCAGTGTGTTGGGAGGAGGGAGTAGGTGAATGGTGAAGCGCCAAGGATCTAAAATCCTCTGGTGAACTGAGAAACTCCAGACAGGGAAGTTTTCTTGACTGACAACACAGCAGGGTGTTAGACTCCAGGAAGCTTCTGATGAGACACTCAACATTCCAACCTCTACTGGTATTTACTACTCAGAGATTGCAGGGGAACTGACCTAAAAATGGAATTTCCCATCCCCAAATGACACCTTTTCTGCCCTAGAAAACCCTGACCCTCCTGTAGCTCACTTCTGGGGGGACCCTGGAGTTCCTCCACTCTGATTGATCTGACCTTGGAGCAGTCTCTATGTGATTGCTCCACACTGTCTTTTATTTCCATGTTACCTACCTCCATTCCAATCTAAGGAAGGCACACTCGAGTCTCTGCCCTGTAAAGAGATGCATGCCGTTATCACAAAAGCAGGCTGGTAATCATGAAATCGAGACCCATATGAGAGCAAGGTCATCCCCTATTGCTCATTTGCGTTCTTATCATCCTGCCTTCTGTCATGCAGTGACAGAGCAAAAGAAGGCTCTCACCTACTGGGAGCACAAAAATCCTTCTGCTTCCAGAGAAGCACTAGGAAAACCAGGTTAAACATACAAGGCTGTCTTTTCAACAAAAGATATGTATAACCTGTTTTCTGCCCAGAAGACTGGGAATGAATGTGACTAATGGCCTTGGTGACCTCTGTGGTATCTGTAGGCCCAAGCCATATCTGAATCCCCTAAGCTCCTCCAAGCTCCCCAAAGCAGGGCCAGAGGTGGCTAATAGTCTAGGTGACCTCTGTGCTATCTGTATGACCAGGGGTATTCCTAGGCTCCCACAAATAGGGCTGGGGGTCAATTAATAACCTAGGTAACCTTGGCACCATCTGTATGACTAAGACCACACCAGATCCTTACCCCGGCCCTTAAGATAGCACATGTAGCCTATCTTTAGAAACCATCTTCATGGAAGAAGTGATATGTGCTTTAAGAATAACTTCAATGTAATTATGATTCATTTTGCACCCAGGACTGTGTTACACTAGGAAATTTTGTTCTGAGTTACACTGTAATTAAATATGTCTAAAATAAACTGTCTGTGTCACACTCTCAAAGTTTGAGCCAACACCTGCTAGTGAGTTGGGTTGAGCTGAACTTACTTCTTGCCTCATACAAATTGTGATTCTTCTGGCTGTGGTGTTTGCAGAGACCCACCCCCATACATTCACCAAATGCCAGCCAACCCTCGAGATTCCGGGGCTATGAGAAATAAAATTTTCTTGTAAGTTTCTCAGTCAGTAGTGTTTTATGACAGCAACATACACAGGGTTAAGATATCTGATACCCAGCTCCAAAGACAGAAAATAAGTCTAAAATAAATTTTAATGTATACTGAGTTTATCATATTATTTTGGGAAATTCTATTTTTATAAAATAGTGTTTCTTCATTAAATGATAAATCAAGTCTATGCCATACCTATTAATATAAAATTGCTTCAGTTTGGTCTTTGTCTTGCCTATTCTTTGATATCAAAGGTGTAAGCTCTGTTTCCTTCTGAATTTTGCCATTGCATATTAGAGTTTAAATCTTTTTAGTCTACACTTACGAGGCAGATTTGTCACTGTTCTCATTACTTTCAATTAGTCCATATTTCTTATTCTTTAAAAACATTTTTCTCTATTATTCTTGTCAATATCATAATCAGACCATAAGTAATAGTCATGTCTGACCCTTGATTTCCTATATGAGGATTCTGTGATGTACTTGGTTTCATTTCCTTCCTCTTGGCTACTAGATTTCCATCCACCTTCTGGGGACTCAACACTGTCCCCCAGAGTCTATAGCAATTAGGAGCTCCAAGCCCATATGCTGAAGGTATGTTTTAAATTATTTTCATTCCAAATGCACAGGCTCATTATTTTGCCTCTAAGGCTCATTTTCATTTTTTTCCCGCTAATTCCATTTCATTATGTTCACCATGGTTTTCATTTCCTGGCTTGGGCACTACTTTATCCAAAAGAGCTTAGGATCGGTGGGAAGTCTGGGGATTCTACCATGAACTTCTTTTTCCACACAGTTTATCAGAAGTAGCAAAATACACCTATAAACTGACATGACACAGAATTATTGAATAATTAGTTAAAATGCAACAATTCATGGAAGAAATTTAAACATTGTGTTGCTCTTTCAATGAGCATGTAACACAGTTCTGAATCAGTATCACTTAGGAAATGAGTGAAATTAAATCAACTCAGCAACTTATAGGGACCACAGGGAGGCCCCATAGGAATCCGAACAAAAGGCAAAGAATCAATGATCTCTACAGTGTGAATCTAAGATTTCTTTCAAATCTGCACTTCCTCAAAAGCTGTTGGACTGCACCATTGTTGTGCCGTTGGCCCTTAACATTTACAACCAATTGCAGATACAAAGTGTTTTAATTAATATCCACGAGATCCATGGCAGAGAATAGATAAGAACATTTCAAAAGTTTTGCTTGCTATGTTAGGAAAATATTCACAGAAAGAAATGTAGATCTTCAGACTATGACCGATAAATATTTTAGGTTTTGTTTTTCTTAGAGCTTGCATTACCTCTTCCATCCCAATAGGTCTTCCTTGGTTTCTATCACTTATTAACATAAGCTTTCCCAATTAATGTTCTCCCTGGGACATCCCTCAAGGTCAGTACATTAGAAAGGGTACTTCTTGATTTGATCAGTAGAGGAAGAGTAGGCACAAATAGAGACACAAATATTTCTGGAAACTCTGGGATCTAAAAGGACTCCAAGCAGTTTAACTTTGTTTTGTTATAAAGTACATATTGTTTTTACCCAGACTGGGTCAACTCGACACGGAGGAGGCAGGCCCCAGGTACACCTGTAAGAGCATTGTCTGGATTAAGGTTAGTGTCTGAGAATATTTGTTAAGCGTGTCTTGATTAAGATAATTATCATGGAAAGACAGATGTTAATTGTGGATGGAACCATTTCCTGAGCAAGTGATCCTGAACTATAAAAAAACAGAGGTGGCAAGCCGAACAGTATCTAGCATTAATTAATTCATTACTTGCTGTTCTTGGATATGAATAAAATTTGATCGGTTCTCTCAGTCTCCTGCTGCTCTGAGTTCTCTGCCAAAATGGACTGTAACCTCCAGCTTTGAGCCAAATTAAACCTTTCTTTCCTGGATTGCTTTTGACAGAGTATTTTATCACATCATCCAGAAAAGAAACTAAGACCCTGGGTCAATAGTTGAGAGCCTTTTTTGTTTTGGTTTGGTTTTTTTTTCTTTTTCTTTTTCTTGCTTTTTTTTTTTTTTTTTTTTTTTTTTTTTTTTTTTTTTTTTTTTTTTAAGACTGGGTTTCTATGTATAGCCCTGGCTGTCCTGGAACTCACTCTGTAGACCAGACTGGCCTCGAACTCAAAATCCACCTGCCTCTGCCTCCCGTGGTGGCGCACGCTTTTAATCCACATCCTCCCTAACATCTGCTGTCACCTGAGTTTTTGATCTTAGCCATTCTGACTGATGTAAGTTGGAATCTCAGGGTTGTTTAGATAGAACTGAGTTCCCCCCGGGGATGCAGGGAACAGGTCTTGATTCTTCACCCAGAAACCACGCTTGTCTCTCTGCCTTGGGGCTTCTACAGGGCCACTCACAGCATGAGCCCTGAGAACGAGGAAACCAGCGGACTCAGAGAGGTGCAGTAGAACATCGAACCCATACCTTCTGCACACGGAACTCTAGGAAATCATCTCACTGCTCCCACATTCTTAACCGGATGTTAAAGACTTGGTCGAGCCCTCATTCAAGGGGAGGGAACACATGAGGGTGTGGGTACTAGAAAGAAAGATTAGCCTGCTGCGGTTGGGCATGTATTGATATCGTCTCTCCGTCTCATTATAATTGGTAATCTAGAGACTCCTCTCCTTAGAGATAAAGAATAAATTATATGGAATCCGTAGGACTTAAAAGGGGGGCATGAAATTGGAAGGGACACAGAGGAGTAAAGGTCTGGAGGAGGAAGAAGAGGGAAATGGCGGATGGTTAGGATAAAATACATTGTATATATTCATTCTCAGTTCAGCCTCATAAGGTTATCTCAGTTGAAACTTTCAAAGAATGAATTCTAAACTATTATTTAAAATATATCTGGCTAATCTACCTCATTATACCCGACTGGAGTCTACTTTGTTATTGTGTGTGACTACAGATTCCTCTTAGGGGTGATCAGCAGCATTGACCACTGCTTTCTGTACATGGCTATTTTTTTAGAAACCATTTGTTTTATTCACTCTCTTTTTTTTTATACTTTATTTACATTTCAAATGTATGTTTTATTCACTCTTATTTATACTATTAATTTGTTTTCCCAGAGAGAAACAATGTAGCTATAACTTATAAACTATATATACTTAACAGAAACCACAAAAGAATTTTCTTATTCTTAACTTCTTTTAAAAAAATTCCTATAATTTTTAAAATTAGGTCTGCCATTGAGGAGATCAGTACAAAGGTTTCTCAAGAAACTACAAATAGGACCACTATGTGCTTTTGCTATACCACTGCTGATATTCACCAGAATGAGTCAAAGTTGGCACACAATAAGGGTGCCTGCACAAAACTATGTTTATTGCAGCAGTGTTCATAATACCCAAATGCTGATATCAGCCTAGGTCCTCATCAACAGAAAATGTTGAAATATAAATGTGATGGGTGTGTGTGTGTGTGTGTGTGTGTGTGTGTGTGTGTTATTCTGCCATACAGAGAACAAAAACATCACTGGGAAGGAGAAGGAACATCATAATAAGCTAAATAACCAGATTGAGAAAAATAAATATCACACATTTTCTCATACACTGATGTGAGAAAGTTTGAAAAAGCTGTGACAGGGGCTGAAGAGATGGCTTAAGACATAAGAGCACCAGCTGCTCTTCCAGAGGACCTAATTTTTATTTCTAGAGCCAACATGATAGCTCATAACTGTCTGTAACTTCAGTTCCAAAGGACCTAATATCCTACATGAGGATTCCTACAGCACCAGTCATACATGAGGGCCACAGACAAACATGCAGTCAAGATACTCATTCACAGAAACTAGAGAAAGTAAAAATTCATATTAAAATGAAAACATGACAGTCAAATAGTGATTAGTGGGAGTAAGACAGGCCAAAGGGAGGGAGGAGGCAAGGCCATGAAATGTGAATACAATAGGATACATTGTATGTGTATATGTATTAAAAAATGCCACAATGAAGCTCATTATTTTGGGCAAGTAGTACACACCAAGAAAGAAGAAAAATGTATGTATATAGAAATTATATATGTACAATTTCTGATTGATGTTTCATTATTAATTCATAGACTTCATACATTCAATTTACACCAATGAGCAATAATTATAATTTTATTTTACGCCTAAGTTTTCTCAATTTGAACAGTGGATCTTTTGCTAGATAGAATCTTTATCACACTTTTCCTCCTGACATTCCTAAAACGACTTTCTTCTGTCAAAATTGTATGCTTCTTCTACATCCTAATTGAATTCTCCCAAATCAACATAGTGAAACACTTGTTCTCTGAGGACACATGATTCTCTCCAGTGGAAAACGGTAGGAGAGAAGAGGAGTAAGAGGAGTAAGAGGAGGAGGAGGAGGTGGAGGAGGAGGAGGGGTCTGGCCATCAGGGATGCACATACTGGTCCTGTTGTAAGAGAGAATGCTAGTAACTACTAAATGTTTGAAAATGACATGGGATGACATTTTCTTTTTAGGGTCAAGTTTCAAGTTGACATTTTAATCTAGAATTATGTTTGACATTATGATGTTTTATAAATTTTTTAAGTGACATTTTGCAACAAGCAAATCCAGCCACATGAAATGCTGCCTAGCAAGTGAGCCAAATGAAAAGCTTCCTGACCTAGTCCCTGTGAGCATGCCAACAACATTGTAAAACTTGCTTCAGGTCAATAAACATTGTTGAGCAATCTTTATGAGAACCCCCTGTTTCTCATAAAAATTTGAATTCCTGTTGTCATTTTCTCTGTGATTTAGCAGCTTCTTGGTGTCCATTTATGTAGACACTCGACCCGCTTAAGTCCCTGCCTACTCAGAACTGCTTGTTGTGGTTGTTGTTTGTTTGATTTTGATTTTTCTTTTGCCTTTTTTTTTCCTTCTTCTTCCCTGTGTTTTAATCAGATTTGGTTTTAATTACATTCAAAGTAATGTTTTTTCATTCATAGACTTTACACCTGGATTGTTTTCCTTTATTGGTCTCCCCACTCACACAGTCCCTCTCCCATCCCTCCCTCCTCCTCTGAGAGGGTGGAGGCTCCCCAAACCCCACCCTGGGCACATCAAGTCTCTGCAGGGCTAGGTGCTTCCTCCCCCACTGAGGCCAGACAAGGAAGCCCAGTTAGGGGAACTGATTCGACAGTCTGGCAACAGCTTTATGAATAGCTCCTTGCTCCAGTTGTTGGGCAACCCACATAAAGTCCAAGCTGCACCTGCTACACATGTGCTGGGGCCCTAGGTCCAACCCATGTCTGTGCTTTGGTTGATGGTTCAGACTCTGAGAGCCCCCAAGGGTTCAGGGTAGTTGACTCTATTGCTCTTCCTGTGGGGTTCCTATCCTGTTAAGGGCCCTCAATTCATCCCCCAACTTTTCCATAGGACTCCCCAAGTGCCATTCTATGTTTGGCTGTGGGTTTCTGCATCTTTGTCAGGTGAGGCCTCTCAGAGGACAGTTTATGCTAGACTCCTGTCTGCAAGAATAACAGAGTATCATTTATAGTATCAGGAACTGGTGCTTGCCCATGGGATGGCTCTTAAGTTGGTCCAGTAACAGGTTGACCATTTCTCAGTCTCTGCTCTATCTTTGTCTCTGCTTTTCTTGTAGACAGGACAAATTTGGGGTTGAAAGTTTTCTGAGTGGGTTGGTGTCCTTATCCCTCCACTGGGAGTCCTGCCAGGCTACTGGAGATGGCCACTTCAGAATTCATATCCCCACAGCTAGGAGTCTCAGCTAAAATCACCCCCATAGACTCCTGGGAGCCACCCCCATCCCGGGTTTCTGACATGTACTAAAGATGTCTTCCACCCCCACCTCTGTCAACTGCAGATTTCCATTCATTCCCATGGTCCTCTGACCCTCTTTCCTATCTCTCCCCACACTGGATCCTGAGCCCTATTCCATTCCCCTCCCTGTCCCCTCACCCACCCAGTACCCTCCCTCCATCTGCCTCCTATGACTACTTTACTCCTACTTCTAAATGAGATTCAAACATCCCCTCTTGGGCCTTCCTTCTTGTTTCGTTTCATTGGGCTTGTGAAATGTAGTATAGGTATCTTATATATATGCCTAATAGCCACTTACTAGTGAGTACATACTATGTATGTCATTTTGGGTCTGGGTTACCTCACTCAGGATGATATTTTCTAGTTCCATGTGTTTGCCTTCAAAATTCATAATGTCCTTGTTTTTAAAAGCTGAGTAGTATTCCATTATGTAAATGAACTACATTTTCTGTATTCATTCTTTAGTTGAGAGGGAACTGGGTTTTTCCAGTTTCTGACTATTACAAATAAAGCTACTATGAACTCAGTGGAACACATTGCCTTGTGGTATGGTAGATCATGTTTTAAGTACATGCCCAGGAGTGGTACAGCTGGGTCTTTAGGTAGGATTATTTTCAATTTTCTGAGAAACCTCCAAATTGATTTTCAGAGTGGTTGTACGAGTTTGCACTCCCTCTAGCAATGAAGGAGTGTTCCCCTTTCTTCACATCCTCCACAGCATGTGATGTCACTTGAGTCTTTTATCTTAGCCATTCTGATTGGTGTAAGGTGGAATCTCAGGGTCATTTTGATTTGCATTTCCCTGATAACTAAGGATGTTGAACATTTCTTTAAGTACTTCTCAACCATCCAAGAATCCTATGTTGAGTATTCTCCATTTAGCTCTGTACCCCATTTTTAATTGGGTTATTTGATTTGTTGGTATCTAATTTCTTGAGTTCTTTATGTTTTCTGGATATTAGTCCTCCATCAGATGGTTAGTGAAGATCTTCTCCCAATCTGTAGGTTGCCATTTTGTTCTATTGTCACTGTCCTTTGCCTTACAGAAGCTTTTCAGTTTTGTGAGGTCCTATTTATCAACTGTTGATCTTAGAGCCTGAGCCATTGGTGTTCCCTTCAGGAAATTGTCTCCTGTACCAAAGCATTCAGGGTTCTTTCTCATTTTTTCTCTTATTAGATTTAGTGTATCCAGTTTTATGTTGAGGTCTTGATCCGCTTTCACTTGAGTTTTGGGCTGAGTGATAAATATGGATCTTCTACATATAGACATCCAATTAGACCAGCACTATTTGTTGAAGATGCTTTCTTTTTTCCATTGTATGGTTTTGGCTGCTTTATTGAAAAATCAAGTGTCCATAGGTGTGTGGGTTTATTTCTGGCTCTTCAATGTGAATCTATTGATTAACTTGTCTGTTTCTATCCCAATTCCATGCAGCTTTTATTACTGTTGCTCTGTAGTCAGGTTGAGATCAGGGATGTTGATACCTCTAGATGATTATTTATTGTTAAGGATTGCTTTAGCTATCTTGTTTTTTGTTTTTCCATATGGAGTTGAGAATTGCTCTTTCAAGGTCTGTAAAAAAATTGTTTTGGAATTTTGATGCGACTTGCATTGAATGTATAGATTGCTTTTGGTAAGATGATTATTTTCACTATGTTAATCTTACTGATTTGTGAGCATGGGAGATCTTTCCATCTTCCTCAGATATTCTCAGTGATATCTTCCTCAGTTTCTATTTTCAGGGACTTGAAGTTTTTGTCATACAGGCCTTTCACTTACTTGGTTAGAGTTACACCAAGGTATTTTTTTATTTGTGGCTATTGTGAAGGCTGTTGTTTCTTGAATTTCTTTCTTGACCTATTTATCATTTGTATAAAGGAGGACTACTGATATTTTTTGTGTTAATTTTATATCTAGCTACTTTGATGAAGGTGTTTATCAGCTGAAGGACTTCACTAGAAGAAATTTTGGGATCGCTTATGTATACTATCTTATCATCCATGAATATCTATACTTTGACTTCTTCCTTTCCATCTTGTATTCCTTGACCTCCTTTTGTTGTCTTGTTGCACTAGCTAGAACTTCAAGTACTATATAGAATAGATAGGGAAAGAGTGGGCAGCTTTATCTTGTCCCTGATTCTAGTGGAATTCCTTTAAGTTTCTTTCCATTTAAGTTGATGTTGGCTATGGGTTTGCTATATATTGACTTTATTGTATTTAGGCATGTACCTTGTGTCCTTGACCTCTCCATGACTTTTAACATGAAGGAGTGTTGAATTTTGTCAAAGGCTTTTTCAGCATCTAATGAGATAGCATTGTGACTTATTTTTCTTTCAGTTTGTTTATATGGTGGATTATGTTGATGGATTTTCACATATTGAACCATCCTTGCATCCCTGGGATGAAGCCCATTTGATCTTAGTGGGTGATGTCTTTAGTGTGTTCCTTGATTCAGTTTGCAAGTAATTTACTCAGTATTTTTTGCATCAATGTTCATAAAAGAAATTGGTCTGATATTCTCTTTCTTTGTTGGCCTTGAGGTGGTTTAGCTATCAGGGTGACTATGGCCTCATTAGAATGAGTTTGGCCGTGTTCCTTCTGTTTCTATTTTGTTCAATAATTTGAGGATTATTGGTATTATCTCTTCTTTGAAAGTCTCATAGAAGTCTGTGCTAAAATCATCTGGCCAAGGGCTTTTTTGGAGTTAGGAGACTTTTAACCACTGCTTCTATTTCTTTAGGGGTTGTGAGGCTGTTTAAATAGATCTTGATTTAACTTTGGTAAGTGGTTTCTGTCTAGAAAGTCATCCATTTCATTAAGATTTTCCAATGTTGTATAGTACAGGTTTTTGAAGTAAGACCTACTGATTTTTTTAATTTTCTCAGTTTATATTGTTATGTCTCCCTTTTCATTTCTGATTTTCTTAAACTTTTCTTAAAATTTCTTAGATACCTTCTCTCTGCCTTTTAGTAAGTTTGGCTAAGAGTTTGTCTACCTTGTTGATTTTCCCAAAGAACCAGCTATTGGTTTCATTGATTCTTTGTGCTGTTGTCTTTGTTTCTAATTGTTTAATTTCAGCCCTAAGTTTAATTATTTCCTGCTGCCTACTCTTCTTGGGTATGTTTGCTTCTTTTTGTTCTAGAGCTATCAAGTGTGCTGTTAAGTTGCTACTATGGAAATTCTCCAATTTCTGTATGAAGGCAATTAGTGTTATGAACTTCTCTCTTAGTACTGCTTTCATTGTGTCCCATAAATTTGAGTATGTTATGTCTCCATTTTCATTGAATTCTAGAAAGTCTTTGATTTCTTCCACAGCCAAAGAGCAGACAGCCTATATTAGCCAGTCTGTGGATCCTGTTGTGAATGTAACAGTGAATACGGCTGAAAATATAATGTTGGAAATTCCTTATGCTGAAGTCATGATCTTGGTAGGGAAAGTAATGCACCTAAAATCTGGACTAAGAGACACTGGGTGTGTGCACATTAAAATCAGGAACCATTAATCTCTCAAAACTCCTTACTAGCAGAACCAACCCTGACCTCCACAATGGATGATCATAACCTGAGCCATGAAAATGTCACTTCATCCTCCATGATGGAAGATCATAGCCTGGACCATAACAAAGGCTCATCTGAAACAGTTTCCTTACAAGGCAACACCTGACCACCTCAGATTCCACACTATGCCCTGGCTCATGGCTTCTGTATAAGTGGTTTTCGAACATTACCATGTATCTCTATCACCTGCAGGATTTATCCCATCACAGATGGACAGATAGTTCCACACACTGAGATTTTTATTTTTTGTTCCAGGACAAAATGTTGGAACTTGCATTTCTAATGAGTCCCAGATGGTGGTGCTGGCCCTTGGAAGATACTCTCAGAACTGCTAATGCAGAAAAGTGATCAAGACAACTCTTCCAACTCAAACTAAGGCAGATGTCACAGAACTTAAATAATTGTGACCAAAATGGATCTGATTAATTGGGAGAAAGGCAGATGTTAAGTGGGTAACTTAAAACATTCAAATATTCTCCCATGACTAAGAACCCACATATCTGAGCCAACCTCACATTACTGCTGTGGCAGCTCTAGAAGCAGGGAGATTATGAGGGTCTGTATTAGTGAAGTAGAAATGCCTAAAAGTGGCCTTGCTATCATATTGGTGATAGATTTAGAGGCTTATGTTACAAGAGATTTGGAATAAATGTGTAAATGACCAGGAAAGCCACCAGTTATACCCTCCAAAACACACCCAAACAAACTTCTTTTATTAAGGAAGGAGCCAGGTCAACATATACAAGTATCTGCCCTCGGCAAGTCAGAGACTACATGAGAAAATGCTCCTATAAAACTTAGGATCCTTGGTTCAGTAGAAGAGATAGGATTCAAAACTAAGAAGTGTCAGGGCTGGAGTGATGGCAATGGTTAAGAGCATCAGATGTTCTTTCAGAGGACCTGGGTTCAATTCCCAGCACCTACATGGCAGCTTGCAACTATCGATAACTCAAGTTCCAGCGGATCTGACTCTCTCATACAGACATGCACACAAAGCACCAATGTAAGTAAAACTAAATGGCTAGTGGTCACAGTTGAAGCACGTGGGCATGGGTAAGAGCTGAAGTGGCAAGAAGTTTTCACCCTTGAAGCTCCATGAAGCAATCTAGATGAGGAATGTATTTGAATACCATACACATATATAACCAGAAAAGACCAAAGGTAAGTTAAGTAGAAGATTGACCCCAGACGGCACAGGGAAAAGTCATGATTCTTTATCCGGGCTCCACATCTGAGTCAGTTCACATTGCTCAAAAGTGACACTGTGTGTGTTGACAGAAAGTGTCATAAGTTTTCCAATAAAACGTCTCTGCAAGTGCTAGCTGGTTGTATTAACCGAAGGCAATCCTGCTGCTGCCTGCAGATTGTGATCAGTTGTACGTGATGACTTAAGTGTTTTTAAAGAAGTACCTGGAGCAGGTGTGACTCAGATAACCACAAATGAAAACAACAAAAAAAACCAACTGAGAATTGTAGAAGCTTCAACTAGACAAAGCCACAGTAAATAAGGACTCAAAAAAAAGAAGAAGAAAAAAGAAAAAACCTTGTAGGGGAAGGTGTGAGAGAAACAAGAGAGTAGGTAACCTAGACCAGCAGAGGTGCTGACTATGAGTAAAGAGCAATTAGGATACATTACAGTGGGAAGGATGAGCAACTTTACTCATAACAGTAGCACTAACTACAGGAACAGGGTCCAACCTTGGTTCCACTAACTTGCTTGCATTAAATGGTTGGATTCTTTCTTATTTGGGTGTCTTAGTATTTTGTTTTTCCAGCACTGTAACCAGAGCTACAAACCTGAAGAATGTGGAACAGAGCAGAGTGAACTCATCTTGAGTCTAGAATACTTCTAAGTGGTGCCAAGAAGGGACTATGGCAGATGCCACCAATGTTACAGTCATAGCCCCTCACCCTCAACCATCTGCTGGTTCTAGCCTGGCTTGCAACTGCAAGGCTTTCTCCTCTTTGTCTGATACTGTTCCTCTGTGTATCAACCCTGCTCTGCTGCCATCCAGAGCAGGTGGAGAGAGGGGTCCTGGAAAATGAATACTAGAAGGTCAATCCTCAAAGACTAATGGGTATGATATATATGTGTGTATGGGTATGTACATATGGATATATATATATATATATATAAAATATATGTATATATATATAATATATATATAATACATGTATATATGTGTAATATATTATACACACACACACACACACACACACACAACTTCCTTGGGTGGGAGGACCCCAGTGATTAAGTTCTACTCTTTATCATGCCATAAGTAGCATGATAAAATATATTTCTTGCTTGTCATGCTTTCCTGATTTCCTTCCTACTCACTCAGCAATGTCTTCATAGCCCTCTCCCAGGTAGACTGGATAACTATGTCAAAGTTGTGTGTATGCAAAGGAATGAATGTTAAGATACACAAGTGAGAGAAGAGGGAACTGAAACTTTTCTCCTCTGGACTCTGGCATAGTCCATTATCCATGGTGGGCATGTGGTGGAGATTAGAGTACATTATGTGGCAGACAGACACCAAGCATGGGTGTAGGGTGAAATCTTCTGAGTCCTTCTCTTTCACATGAGATTTAAGAATTCCCAAGTAAAAATGAGTTGGGAGTCAAAAGCCCTGCTCAACGTATGGGACATGAAGTGATGTCACTGTTGAGACTAAGGCGACTGAGAGGGATGTCAAGACTCAATGTGGAATGAGATGTCCACGTGGAGGCTCATGGTGGCCTGTCCATGCCAGGAGACCTGACCACACATTCCATCAGATGTAACTTCTGTAAGCTGTTCTAGAAGGCTGTGTTGTAGTTGGGGGTCAGGGGACATTGTCCAGAAGCCTAGGGGAACCCAAACCCCATGGGCATCACTTCCACATCTCCTGTGATGGTGGGAAGTTCGACTGCTAAATCCAGATGTCTCCTTTCAAGTGAGACAGAAGAAAAGCAGTTCTTGTAAAAAGTGAACTGTAATTTTGATGACTATATAAAAGAGAGATTCACATTCGCTTTAAGTTCAGAGGCAGAGACTATCTGCCTGACAAGTGTGACTTCTGCTACTGCCAGTGCACACCACCCAGGAAAAGGGCTTGGTGTAAATATCATGACCGTGCACTCATGATCCACCTACCCCATAGCACTCCTCCCTTCTTCCCCTCCCTTTCCTCATGCTTTCTGCCTTAGACCCCAAGCCCAGGAACGGAAGGCCCACCCACCTCTCTTCTGCCCCACTACAGGCTGTAGACACCTTTACTCAGACAATGGTTTTAGATCAAGAAGCAAGGCTTAAACAACACAAGCTAGCATACGTGAGGATTCACTCATTTTGAGATGACTAGACCTTGGGATACAGAATTGAGCATTACAATACATAGCAACAGACCAAAGCTCAACAATTCCCCTCTTTTTGTCTAAATATAAAAAGCTCTTTCTCTTATAGTAATAAGCAACATTCAATAGGAACAATTATGAAACAATAATGAAAAGTATTAGGCAAGATTTACACTCAAAGAGTCCAGTCTGATTGTATTTAGCAATTGATAGATGAAGTATTATCATCTATCTTATCTCGGTGAGTTTAGGGTTCCAATCTAAATCATATTTTAATCATAACTTGTATTATCATCCTAAAAACATCTTCTTAGATCTAAAAACACCTTCTCAAGTCCTAAACAATTTAAGCTTCATTGTGAGACTATAGCTATCTAGTCTTCAACCCCATCAGAGACTGGAGAAGGAAATAAACATTCACTGCGTGTACAGGAAGTACAGCAAGCACTTTGAAAGTATAGAAGTGACAGACAGGTGGCTGCCTGGACAGTTACATTAGAACAACATATCACTGTACTTAAATTTAATTTCTTTCAAGCATAGATAAATCTACTCTCCTCTCACTTGTTAAGGGGAAATCCCTTTTGGTGATGCTACTCTGCCTAGCCCACGTGAAGAAGTACATGTTAACATTTATGCTTTGCAGAGCATGAAGAATGGAGAAGTGGATTGGTTAAACTGCACTGAGAGTCTTCAGGATGCTGTCAGTCCCGCTGACACAAGGCTAGGACAGAGGCAGGTGGACTATAGCTAGAAGACTCCAGACTTCGGGGAACACAAAGGCAGGCCAAAAGGCAAATAATGACCTTCCTTCTCCCTTCTCTTCTCCATGAAAACCCCTGCCCCATTCCTGACTGTACCATGTCTATAGACAATCTGGCTACTCAGAACCAAAACGCTATTAAGTGATAGAATCCCACATAAAGGAAACCTCCAACTACTTTGAAGGAGTTTGTTCAAAAGTATTTGGCATGCTAAAATGATTTTAAATTATGGAATGGGTCCCAGCACAGACATGGAAAGGAAGGAACCTACAGAATATGATCTGAGTACCAAAACTATGTCAGTGTTAAACAAAACACTTCAAACCGTGGCTCCGTGGCTCTATTCCGCAAATAGACAATTTGAATACAAAAATACAAACAGAGGAAGGTAACTCCACATTTAAAATTTCCTTACGGACTCATTTTGATAAGTAGCATGCGGAAAGGCAAGGATGAGGATTAGATTTTTTTCATGGGCTGGGAAATAGAGTGAATGCTGGAGCAAAGGATACAGGATCTCACCAAACCTATTCCCAAGAGTAAGCAAATAAACAAATTAAAGCCCAGCTTTGCCACCAGATGGGTGTCGGTTCAAATCCTGGCTTGAACACCTGCTACCTGTGCAGTCGTAGGCAACTTTTGAAACCTACTAAGAATTAGCTAAATATTGTGTAAAGCAAATGACGCTATAAAGTTACAGGTGCATTAAGAAAACCTGATAATTATTCATATTTTTACTTGATTCAAGTCACTGCCCAGAGCTTGATGTACATAGTCACGAGGAAAAGAGAAACCCACACATACGCATATATATGTCTATATAGACATGAGGAACATGCACATACATATATGCATACATAGGTATGAGGAACACGCACACACACACACACACATATATATATATGTATATTTATATATACATATATACGTGTATGAATACACAGGTATGAGGAACACACACATACATATATATACATATGTACGTATATGCATACACAGGTATGAGAAGCACACACACACATACACATACATGCATGTATAGGTGTGAGAGCAGGTAAAACATACATAAAGAAGAAAAAGCCAAACATATTTCAGGAGGCTTCTTTGCATTCCACCATACATGTTCTAATGAATTGAGATGGATGTTTAAAAGGCTCACATCATTATGATTCCTACCAAGCCAACTCCTCCTTCTTCAAGATCCTCTGAAGTCCAACGTAGATCACCTCCAAACAGGGGCTCCACCCACTAAACTGATAATTCTAGGCCCTTGACCAGAGTTTCAAATTTAAAATATTTCATTTCCTGTTCACAAAAGAGGTCAACTTTGAAGATAACCGAATTTTCTTCTGTTTCTCAGAAAAGAAAATACAGATGACAAAGAGAGAAGAAATGTTTTCTGAACATCAGAAAGCTAGGGACACTTTGGCTTTCCATCAGTGTGGGTGGGAAGATCTAACAGCACATGTCCATCAGGTGGAAGTCTCACAAATGCATTACGATGAGGGCAGCAGGAATAACTTAGTTCCTTATTCATAAAGAATAAATGTGTTCCTTATGCCTAAAATATTAAAACTGAGTCAATATAACTGATTAAATGGGCTACCTGGGCAAAATCCAAGACTTCAAATAATTTATGAATCATTGACCAACAATGTAAATTCATAATATCTGACCCTAATAAATTATGAAATAAGCTGGGCATACTGGCCTAAGCTTTTAATCCCAGCACTCAAGAAGCAGAAGTAAGAGGATCTTTGTGACTTAGAGGCCAGCCTGGTTTACATAGAAAGGTCTAGGGCAGCCAGGGCCACATAGAGAGACCCTGTCTCCCCCCCCACACACACACACAAAGGGAAACAAACAAACAGAAAATATAAAGTAACGTTTGTAAATAAGAAAATATGAATACCACTGTGTTAAAAATCAAACTGTGGAAACACATGCCATAAAAGCCAGCATTAAGAAGGGGCTTGAGAGGTGACTGGGTGGGCAAGAACACTTGTTGCTCTTGTTGAGGACCTGGGTTTGGATCTTAGCACCCACATGGCTTTTGTACCTGAGTTCCAGGGGCTCCTACTCCATTTTCCTAGCTCCACAGGCACCAGGCATGCTCATGGTGTATATAGACACACAGACACACAGAGACACACACCCAGGCAAAACACTCACACTCAAACTAAACTAAAATAAATCTTCTTAGTGGCAAATTGAACATCAATATTAAAATATTTTTGTTTGTTTATTTTTGAGACAGGGTCTCATTATGTAGCCCAGGCTGGCCTCTCAAGTTCTAGGAAGACAATGGCTCCAATGCACCCAGAAACACTTGTAAAGAAATACTCTTATCTTTGGTTGTTATTTATGTTAATGCATTATGAGCTTTGCCTATTGCATTCTCTTCCTGTGAAGACCCAATGAAAAACTGAAGAAAAAAAAAAAACCACAGAGAAGTGGAACCAGAGACACTGTATCACAGAGTACTTTTTTATGTAAACAAATACATTTGTGGATAATTTAACAGAATTTATAACACATTTTCTGTAACTTGCCGACAAGTCTTACTATTTGATACTTTTACAGAGGCCAAATGTTAGCAGTTCCTTTTCAATTAATTAGTTTGTTTGTTTGTTTGCTTGCTTTATAGCCTGACTGCAGGTTCTCCTCCCTCCTCTTCTCCTAGTCCCATCCCCCACCCTCACCCCCACCCCCACCCCCACCCCCACCCCCACTTCCCCCTCTGTTTCTCCTCAGAAAAGGACAGGCCTCCAGTGGCTATCAACCAGCCATGGCATATCTAGTTGCAGTAAGACTAGGCACCTCCTCTCCTATTAAGTACGACTAAACAAGGCCACCCAGTAGGAGGAAAGGGTCTCTAAGGCAGGCCACACAAATATGGACAGCCCCTGCTCCCGCTGTTAGGAGTCGCACAAGAAGACCAAGCTACATAGCTGTAACATGTAGAGGACCTAGGTCAGTGTCATGCAGACTCCCTGGTTGGTGGTTCAGTCTCTGTGAGCCCCTATGGGCCCAGGTTAGTTGATTCTGTGGGTTTTCTTGTAATATCCTTGTTCTTTATGGATTATGAGATAGCCAAAGGTTTCAAATGTTTTGTGTAGGTCTCTGCAAGTGTCATGGCTTGCACAGTAATGATCACACGTCACAAGAAATCTGGTTCAACCCATCTCTGCAGCCGGTTTTGATTCACTAGGCACTTCGCTTCAGGTATATTTAAGTACAATGCAATTTGGAGGAAAGGTTTCTTGATGTAACTAACACAACACCCTTTGCACAAGGAGGCATAATTACATCAAAACTCTTCTCGGAGTACATGTCACTTCTTCTGTGAAGATGGGTCCTAGACATAGGCTACATGTGGTACCATAAGGGCCTAGGAAAGGATCTGGTGTGGTCTCAGTATACAGATGGTGCAGAGCAGCACCTCCTGCCCTACTTGTGTGAGTCTAGAGGAGCCCCTGGCCATACAGATAGTTTAGAGGTCAGCTAGGCTATCAACAACATTCAATCTCAGCCTTCTGGGAGGAAACAGGTTACACAGTTCTTTCTTTGAAGAGCCGATACTGGATGTGTACCACTCCTGGTTTCTCTAGTGCTTGTCTGTGAACTCGAAGACCGAGGACCGCTAGGCTCCCAGCGATGTTTCTTGTGTTGTTTATTTATGTACATTTTCTGCAATGATCACAATAGGTAAAAGCTGACATCTGTTGACGTTCATCCCAAGAAGTGAATGCGTTGTGTGAACAGTCTCAATTTAGTCCTCTGATAAATATGCATCATTGTGTTTAATTTTCTATTCATTTCATATTGCTCCCCCCAAAAAGGTGTCGAAAACTCCAGTTCCCCCTCAATACTTGGCTCCTCCCCAAGCACAGTTCTGAAGTCTACTTAAATAATGCCTTGTGTGTCACTCGATGGGGAAGTACATTAGTAGATAATTAAATTTATTAACTGCAATACTCTGTATGCTCTCCCTTTCAACAGTAGTTCTGAATTATCAATGAGACCATTGATGGGAAATGCTTACAAAGGGAAGAAGTACCATAGCAATGCAGACTCCACCTTTATACCTTTTTAAATGCATGCATTGGATGCTCTGAGTATGTATAGATAGCTCTTTAGCAATACGTACCTAATTGCATGGGGTCCATGGGGCTGTGGGGGTATAAAGATTATTTATATCCAAACTCATCTTCAGGGAGCTCACGGTCTACAGCATGAGGAGGGCTTCACTGAAAATAAAGCAAGGGATCAGTTCTACATCGGTAAGCTTCTATTTTTATTACATCTACATTTTAAAGTGAAGCTTGCAGTCACCATGCATACAGCCACATGTACCTACAGAACACAGATTAAATAAAAAGTAATAATTATTTCTACCTCACACACAGTCTTCTAGTTCCTTCTTCAATTCCAGAAAATACTGATCATGCATACCCTCTAACTCAAAATTTTAACTTCCTAATGGATTGCACTCCATCCTTTGAAAAATACGGTTCTTTGAGATTTTCGTCTTCCTGGGTGTGAGTTATTTTTTAGAAAAATCTATGAACATACTAAAAAAAAAACCTTCATTATCTTCAGTAAAAATTTAAACTCTAGTGGGTGAAAAAAAAACGACACTGAGAGTCTATGAGACCTCTGGTCCCAGTTCTTCACATGCACAATGACGTTGTTGGAGACAAAAATGTCGGCAATTCTCCTGCATGTGTACGCACAGGCATGAGAGCAGATCCTTGCCCTCACGTGCCTGCACTCTCTGGGTCTATATGCTATGTTAGTTTTTTCACATGACAACTGCAGCGAAAGCTCCCTGCAGGGAATCACGGGAATTTGAGTGAAGGGGTTACTTTACTTGTTCTTCACCATCTCAAAATTGCATTGAGCCACCAGGGTTTTCTGACAAGACTTGGCAAGCTCCCTGCCATTTCCAAGGCTGCTTATTCTGCTGGCAAGTTTTTGAGAAAAGAATGTGTCTCTTTATTCTAAAGTGTTTGTGAGTGTGTACACTCATGTATATATTTAATTTTTTATTCTTTAAGAACATAATAAAAACACCTCATTTCCCCGATTTTCTCCCTACCGGTAAACCTCACTCTTTGCTCTCTTTCAAAACCATGGTCCTTTTACTATGAATTGTTGTTACATACATATGTACATGCAACCAACACACACATACACACACACACAAACACACAACACACAAATACAATTTGCTCAGTTTGTGCAATGTTACTTATGTGCATATCTTTTCAGAACTGACCATTTGGTACTGGATAACCAGATGGAGTGCTCTTCCCCGGGGAAGGCTGTTCCTTCCGTGCCCAGCATCCCTTAGTTGCTGTACTTGTTTGTGTAGACATCAGACCTCATGAGCTTCTCCCTCCACATTCTCTAGTCTGTGTCATCCTTGTTCAGGTCGTAATTAGGCAGCCATGATGGTAATATTTCACGGCTGTAGCTTCTCCAACATTTCTAGGAGACACAAGCTAACACGAACCTCCCTGATCCTCTAGCACTTACAATCTTTACACCTTCACTTCCACAGTGATCCCCGAGCTTTAGACGTGGAAGATGTAGATGGGTCTAGTAAGGCTGGGATCCACAATCCTATATTCCAATTGGCTGTGGTTTTCTGCAATGGTCTCTGTCTGTTTCAAAGAGAAGTTTCCTTGAAGAGGGATGAGAATAACACTTTTGTATAAAATATATAAAGACAAATATTTAGAATGTAGTTACAGTTTATATAGTTTTGGTGAAACAGTTGGTTTTAAGTTTTCCTCCAAGATCTGTGGCTTCACTAGCCCTCTGTAGTTGGTTAATTCTACTACACTAAAAACTTATATTTAATTGTACAGAAGACACACACAGAGAGAGAGATGGGTATAGATGCCTTCTTAAAGATTCTTGCAGCATTAATGCTTTAGTTGCCATATGATAGTAGATAATTTTCTTTAAAAAGCGCCATATCGACATCATGATTCTACAAGCCTTCCTCTGCATCACAGAACTCAACTATGTTTAAGATGCACATTGGGTCTGTGTGCCTTAGAAGAAGGTAGCCCACGAGAATAGCAGCAGTCACAGTGGAAAAGAATGCCTTTTCGATGCAAAAGAATGACCAAAATGGTTATTCAATCTACTTCTCTTTACATCTGAAGGAGAAATAGCACGGTTCATCTTCATGTCTTGCTCTGATCAGATTTCATCGGCAGATTCACGTCCTTGGAATTCTTAGACTCAGAAAAGTCATGTTGTAGTGAGAACATGACCTTGCAACTCTGAGGTCCAAGAAATGCCTCTAGTGTCAACCCAGTAGTCATTTGTGAGGTGACATTTGGTGAGGTGACGGTTGCAGGATGAAGAAAAGAGATGCATAAGACAATGAAGCAGATTCAGATTTCAGATGTTCACGAACTAGATATATGGGTCATTGGGAAGTGGCCAATGTTTTCTTATAAGTTAAATTATACTTTACATATACACTGCACATACATATTACATATATAAATAATACCTTACATACTTATTGGTTCAGAGGAGGAATTCAAACATCCATGACTTTCTTATTCTTCATTTTCAATATAAAATTCAGCAATTTTGATTCTCAGTTCCAAAATCTCTATGTTTCCAAATAATTTCTGAAGTTCGTTTTCGCTGGGACCCACTCTCTCTGTCATCACAGTTTTATGCTCTGTCTTGCCTGTGTGTGCTTTTATACCATTTTCATACCCTAATGCTGTTGCCTCTAATTATGTTTTTCTTTCTTTTCCACAATAGCAGCTCTGATGACCAAACTTAGATAATTCCCCTGAGAAATCTTCTGGAACCCAGGAAAAGTGAATCCCTTCCCCTCACACTGTGAAGGAGCCTTGCATGATCTTTTTTTAAAAAATAACAACAAAAAAGAGATTTATTTATTTTATGTATATGAGCACACTGTTGCTGTCTTCAGACACATCAGAAGAGGATGATGGATTCTATTACAGATGGTTGTGAGCCACCATGTGATTGCTGGGAATTGAACTCAGGTGCTCTGGACTAGTAGTCCATGCTCTTACCCACTGAGGCAACTCTCCAGCCCTTGCATGATCTTTTAACACGTCTTTTCCTCCTTTATTAGACTGGAAGTTCCTGAAAATTGAAACTGTAGGATATATCTATTTAGTCCTTATTGCTTCACAGAAATTGGTTCTGGGTCTTAATAGATTAATCAATTCATTGATCCGTTGTTCAATGTGACCACCTTGATGTCTCTATTGTCTCTATTGTCTCATATCCCTATTTTATTTTATCCTGAAATATTTTTCTCTGCCCTGTCTGAATCAAACTGTGTTCAGTCATCATTCATCGGGTTACTTTGTACTTCTCCTGAAGTCTGTATTCTTTACCTAAGAAATAGACACAGTGACCCGTCTACCTCTACCTTACAAAGTATCCCCGATGGTGGATGAGGCCATTCATCCTGAGTGGGCACACATGAATTACATTGGCTAATGCATGGCCACACCACCTGAACAGGCCTGGTCTCCTCTGAATGGCGTTGGCTTCTTCTGATATTAGAAGCAAACTATTTCAAAAGCTTTTGTCACTGCTGTTAATTTACTTCCTTGTGATCGACAGACTTCTCTGGTAGATCAGATCATCCAGGGCATCCAGATCAATGATAAAGTCAGGATAGCAACTTTCTGCCCTGTTATTCTGATAACCCATCAGTGAGATGTCTGTTTAAAATAGTTAAAGATGTCCCGAAATTGGCATCATTTCTCAGTTACTGGAGTCCGTAGTCAGAGACTTATCCTCCTTAACCATCTCTGCAGATTTCTCTGCTCTACTGTGTCTGGAAGCTAGGCAAGTGTTCTTACAGACATTATTTTCCCAGATGTCTTTGCCTCTATTTTACCTGTTGTGAAACTTGTCCAAAAATTCCTTTTGTCTTGCTTGACATCCAAAGATAAGTTTTACCCTATATAAGATGTGGATCGAAACATATCAAGATATTAGTAATGAATAATTCCTGAACAAAATGAGATTTCATGAGTTTTTATTCACTTTCTTTTTCAATTCAGTGACAGAATATTATTTTTAAAAAAATTATCTCAACAACCCTGGGCCACCTTGTTTAAGAAAAGCATAATTTTTCAGTATTGTCTGTAGGCATGGAAGGAAAATTACTATTATTTAATAGAATTCTAAAGATGACCACAGATCCCAGGTTAGAACTTCCCTATAGGAACTGCCATAGCAAGTCCAACTGAATTTGCTACAGTCTAACCCCTCCCAGGGCACAGTGTAAACCCTCTCAGGGCACAGTGGTACATATCTGTGCCAATACTCATGATGCCAAAGCAGACATTGAGAGCTACTGGCCAACCTAGACCTTGTAGTGAGCTTGATGCAAAAATTGCAAAGTCCAATCCAAGCACTAAACTGGCTCATATAATCAATCCTTCCAGACAATTTTTCCTTGTATTTAAGAAAAGACACTGGGGCGGGGGGAGGGGTGGCACATGCCTTTAATCCCAGCACTCAGGAGATAGAAGGAAGCAGATCTCTGAGATTTGGAGGCCAAGGTCCAGGACAGCCAGGGCTATACAGAGAAACACTGTCACACAAAACAAAACCAAAAAGGAAAGAAACAAAGACTTACCCTGCAAAAGCAGGCACTTGGAAATTTTAATAGCAGTTCTAAGGAAAGCCCTATTACCTTATTCCAGAGCACTTTAATTTTTTATGTTCCTCTTTGGAATATCTCTCAGCAACTTTTTCTTAAGCGTGATGGCTCTTCTTGATTGCCAGCCCTAGGAGATTTATAATCACCTAGGAGACAAACATCAGGATGTGCTATAAATGCATTTCCAGAAAGATTTAACTGAGATGAAATGATTCACCCTGAATGTGGGTGACAACGTTTCAATGTCTGGGACCCAGAGCTGATCAAAAGGAAGACATTTACCCCTCTCTGCTTTTCAGGCCAACTGTGTTACAACTCCAGCTGCCATAGCTGGAGATGCCCAGAATAATATCCCTTCCCCACAAAGATGGATTGCGCCTTCTAACTGTAAAACAAACCATTCCTTGTATTTTTTTTTTTAAACAACAAGGAAAGAAATGAGTAATGCTATATATTGTTCTCCCTAGCTGTTCTTATTATCTGTCCAAGACCACACCTTCGATCTCAGACAAACTCTAGAAACATTTCTCATCCTTTTTCCTCTCTCAGCTGCCCTTAAATAAGCACAGCTGTGGCCACAGAAAATGATGAGAGGTAATATTACACGGTAATATTCCACAGGCCTAGCACGAAATGAATACCCGAAAAGTTCACATTGGACAAATAGCTCAAGATCACAACCAAAATTAAATTTAATTTGCTGTGATTAATTTTTAAAAAGAAAGACAATGGACAAAACTAGAATCTGATTGGTGTTCTAATTCTTCATTAACTGCAGTAAATTGAAAGGAGGAAAGCAGGAAGGGAGTAGGGGGAAGGGAGGGGGAGGGAGGGAAGGAAGGAGGAAGAAGAAGAGGAGTGGGGGGAACGAAAGCTATCAAAACAGCTAGGGAAAGTCAAATGGGCTTCCCTATTTAGATAATTTTAGAGTTATGAAAATGGCGGTTTCCTGTAAGTCCATTTTATCCCTCTCTGGCTCACTGGCATCTCACAATTTTCTAATATTCCTCAAAGGTTTTTGTGTATAGAGAAAACACTCGGGGATAAAAAGCACAAGCCTCCTTAGGTCTTCAGACCATGAGGACGGACGTCTACAGATGCTTTCTTTTTAATAACAATAATGCCAGATAAGTGCAATTTCAAGACGATTATAGCATATTATCCTCACAGTAATATCCCCAGGGAAGATATTATCCTCATCATACATATGGAATCATGCTCAAAGAGGTTAAACAGCTTGTGTCACGACAAGTGGGAAATAATGACCTCCGAGTCCTCCGCTGTCCTCTCCAGTTTGTGTGGATTGTCTGTCTGCAAAACACAAGCGAGGAGCTGAGGGCTACTCACCATCAGCAAAGTCCAAAGGAGCAGGGAAAATGAAGCCAACCAAGGTTAACTTTTACTCCCCAAACTGTGATTCCCCCAGCATTGTGATTTTTATAACATTGGATTGAAAACTTGTCGTAGCAGGAAAGCAATTAAAATGGCCGCTATTTCCCATTTTGCGGTAATAATAGCCACAGACCTCTTCTCAGACACTGTATCTTGCAGAATGTCAGTACTAGGGAGGCCCCAGCCTCACAGGAAAGAAACTCTGTCTTCTTTGGTACGTCCTAATGGGGTCTGCTTGTGCCTCTAGACTGTGTGTTGTCTAGAGAACGTGCCCAGTGCATTTTCTTTGTTTCACAGAAGAGGCCTCCAGAAGAGCATGGATTTTAATTTGAAAAATAAATAAGCGCCCCTGAGAAGAGATAGCGAATGTGTCCCTGTCCCCGAATCCGATATCCTCATCCTTTAGTCTGATCTTCCAGAAACACAGAGAACAACCGCGGGGCTCAAGGTGAGAGGCGGCAGTGCGCACGAACTTGGATAGGCCTTTGAGAAAGTGCGGAAGGAAAGTGTGGTTTCTAAGTTACAGTCGTTGCAGAATGAACAGCATATTGTATGTGCTATGCTAGAGGTATGTTATGAATAACAAAAGCCCTGCAGCATTTACATATTTGTTTTCAGCAATCCTGGCAGTTGGATCTCACCAGTCTACGCCTCTTTGCCAGAATCACTAAACACTGGTACATATGGCATCTGAAGGACCATATGCCATAGAAAATGCTAGCTGATGCCTATACTTCTATATTATATTTTTATTTCAGATTTTTGCAGTTTGAACAAAGAATAGTCGGGAAAAAAAACAAAATATTGGACAAGCAGTAAACACGAATATGGAAAAAAATTGTCTTCAGAGAAAGCAAATAAAGGAAATGAATCTATCATGAGCTAACATGACTGTATGGTAATGAGTCAGATATGGGAAGTAATTGTTTTGCATGAACAAATTTACATAGCTTTTCATTCCATTGTGTTTGAAGCTAAGAGCTACATCCGGAGGATTGAGGGGTAACATATTTTTCCTACCTTATTCTGTCTGACATTTCTTGCTAAAATCAAATCTCCATTTGATTGAAGTTAATTAGTAAGAGAATTACAGTTGGCACATCTAAATGCAGGTTAAACCAGTAAGATTTAAATATCGAGAGTTACTTTTCCAATATTTATTCAGGTTTTTAACAGAGACTTTTTAGTACAATGTAGGTGTTTGGTGGTTGTCGTTGTTGTTGTTGTTGTTGTTGTTGTTGTTTATACTGGGAGGTTTTAAAACAAAATCAACATGACTGAGTATGTTGCTTTACCAAAACAAGAAAACAAAATTTCCAGCCCAATCTTTTACCAATATGAAAAGTACCAAAATATCTGGATAGATCTGGTATGTAACAGGAATGTTTTAATCGTTGAAGGGGGCTGGACTACATATTCACAACATTCCAAATGTAGTTTACTCCCTTTAATAGCTCCAAAATTCCGACAGGAACTGCCCAGCATGTGCATGATGTGCATCAATGTGCATGATGACTGATATGACCATGTGATTCGAAAGTGTAGAACATGACGAGGTATTGGAATCATTGACTCTATGGTCAAATGCACAAATCAGAAGGAGCATAGAATAATGGAATGGGAAAAATACATTTATGTAAAGCATGTATGTTGGAATAGTTTAGCTTTAAATCACTTAACAAAGTCATTAGTTTTAGGTATTATACCCTGGTATAATACTTTAGAGCTCTAAAAAGCTCATTCATGTTCTGTCTCATAGAAACAATTACACAAACAAGACATAAGTGCTTTTCCATTTCACAGATAAGAAATCCAGCCAAAAAGGTGGCTCTCTTCTCCCTGTGTCCGTTGTATACCACAACTGTGTTGCAGAGTAACACAGTCTGTAGTTCCAGTCTGTAGTAAGCTCACTACAGACTGGAAAGAGGTTCATAACAAGACATGTTTGCAGAGGAACTGTCCAGTATGGTGTAAAATTGTGTTTGATATACTTAAGGTTAAGTTTTTCCTAAAAGCTTACTCATGGGAGTTTTGGAGTTTTGATAATCTTGGAGCTGTATTTTCTACACTTCAGTCATTTCAAAATTAGGAATCTCGAGCTGTCAAATCTACACAAGAAACCCAACTGTAGCATGTGCTAGTGTGAGCCTCCCTTTTCGAATGTGACATCTATAGCAAGAAAGACATGTTTGCTTTTGAAAGCCACCCTAGCAAATGATCCTACACATTAGAGCTTAAAGCAACAGCATCTAAGATTATATCACACTCTGAACCCCACAACACAAAGATCTCCCTAAAAGTTCCAGAAGAGCATTCCGCCTTGCTATGGGGATCTAGTTTCCACCTTCGTCTTTCAGTGAAGTCTTCTCTTCTTTGTATGCGCCATTCTCCTGTGTATTTTTTTAGGACACGTTTTGTTTGCTTTGGCAATTCATGCATTTCATGTCAAAATCATCTGAGATGCTTAATTGTGTCAGCCAAGACAATTTTTTTTAAAGCCATTATATGCCTTCCATTTCTGAGAATGGGAATGTAGCATATCTTTTGATCCTGTTCAGCTCACTTCAGTCCCCCTCTGCTGTCCACTCATTCTCATGTGCCACACTCACAAAATTGTATTTCTAACACCCTAGCAGCTTCCAAGTCTCAAGCCATCACAATAGCAATCTCTAGGTACAAAGTCTTAAACAAATATTGTCAGTTGAAAAAAATACTCAAGTTTATTACGTGGGCTAGGTATGTGTTAGCCTCTAGGAATGATCCATTCTAAGACAAAATTGTTCCCCTTATGTAGAGACAATAACTAAGAAGATAAACGTATTTTTCTAATTTCAATAGTGAAAGAGATGCAGACATTGGATATAAACAAAAGAGATAATCCCGTTCCAAAAGAGAAATTGAAGGGAATAAAGGGATCATCACTTCTATGTAAATTTGAGAGGTATCCGCAGGAATTCCATGAGTTTGTCTATGAATAAGATTCTGTGCTTTATCTCATGCCATCTGGGACTGTGACAACACATAGGCCTTTCCCACCTGCAAGTCTTCACGTTGGAGTCACTATTCCTCTTCTCTCTCAGAAACTGCACTTACAGTCTCTTGCCTGTGTCATTCTGAAGGCCTAACCTCATCCTTATCTTTCAGAGTCCACACCATCGGCATTCGTGATGACACAATATTATCATGACTCTTGCGACTCTCTCATATATGACACATATGACACAGGGATGTATGGCATTAGACAAGAGAATTCTTCACAGGGATCTGAATCACCACATCTCTGTTCGAGGTATCTATCATGACCACTGAGCATTTCTTTAACTCAAAAACCTAATTGTTTCAGTAAACGATTTTTTTTCAGCCTCTCTCCAGAGAACACTTGCCTGAACATGAATTTTTTCATCTTAGGACACTTTGCAGTCTGGATAGGCAAGAGTCTCTCAAACCAAGTATCAATTTCCTTTTGGCTGACAGTTTGTTCCTTAAATTCTGTCTTTCCTACAGTACAGGAATGAGAGAAGGAACGGGAGAAGCAGGGGATGCCTTCCATGCCTCCCTGGAGACAATGACATCACTTCCTGTTCTCCCCATTACAGTAGAACATAAATCAGTCAAGTTTTCTGCTGCCACGTAACAATTTCCAAGTGTATAAATCCATTCAGCTTTCAACATTCTCCCCATTCCAATCTGAGTTCATATTGGACTCTCCCTTAGCACCTTTATTCCTACTCGGTCCCTTTAAAGCAACAGGCTATTCTGCTATGCATTTAAATTTCTTGCAGCTGCTACTAATTGCCTAATTTGTTATATAAATAAGCCAGAAATGACCTCACTATATTAGCTTCCAGGTTGTTTACTTTCCCATTAACTAAAAAGCCTGGCAGCAGCAAATTCAGACATTCACATATTCAATTGTTTTTAAAAGAACCCAAAGAGGCAGACCATTGGCTACTTTGAAACTATCTCCTTTGCATAATCCCATGAAATTATGTGCAGCACTGATAAACAAAACCATGAAGACTGTTAGCTGCTGGTGGCTTCTAGAACTATCTGCTGGAGAATCTCTGCTACGGTAGCAAGATACATCTCAACATGTGGTTCCCTTCTGAGGAGGTCACACTGAAACCTCTAGACAGTGTCACACAGTGAGGGATTTCCTGTAATATGTGACTCTGTCCTGAGCCCTGGTCATGTCTGTGTGTGCTCCTGCTATTTCTTGGTCATACCTTTTCCTTGGTCAGCTCTTAAATAGTTTGCACCTCTCTACAGACAGGAAGATGGAATGGGTTTCCCGGGGTTTTAGGTATTTGTCACAGCATCCCTCCGCTTTCCAGGACAATGATTTTGTCTCTTCAGCAACATGATGCAAATGAAAGCAGCCTTGTGCAACTTCTTCAGAATGTCTTACTCAGCATGATGCTTTTGAGATCTAGCTATACCACTCTAATAAACCCCGCTTTCTTGGCAAACGTTTTTCTACTATATGTATGAATCAAATGTCTCATCCACTGAGGATATTTAGTTGCTATCAGTTTAGACAATTATGAATACAGTTGTGAGCATCAGTGGATAAGATTTTGTGAATATGTTTCAGTTCTCCAAAGTAAATACCCAAAACATAGGACTTCTGTGGTATAAAGCATATGCTCTTTAAAAAATGTACCAAACTATCTCAAAATAGTTGAGGTTCTTCACAGGCCAGGCTCAGTGAATGTGAGTCCCTGATCCCAAGCAGCCTCATCAGCGCTGAGAGCTTCCACTGCTTTCTAGCAAGTCTAAGAATTTTGTTAATGAAGTCACAATAAAGCCTCCAATCCTTGACTGCCATTCCCATCCTCACTGAGGAGTGTCTGTCCACACTATTCACTCAGGCCTTCACTGGGCTATTTTCATTGCAGTAATCATATAATTTGTTATTAAATTCAATTTATTCTTCTTATGATTTGTTACTTTGATATTATGTCTAACCACATTTTGATATCATATCTAATTCCAGGTCATGCACCTATGTATTCTTTCAAATGGAGGTGTAGGTGTAGGCTTTCCCTTTAGTTAATATTAATATAAAATATAAAGTTTACTACCTTGTTTGATTCTGTTCGCATATACGTGTCTAATGGTTCCGACAACAGTTATCCAAAGGAACTCGTGGGGTGGAGATACGGCTCTGTGATTAGGAGCACTTCCTGATTTTGAGGACCAAGGTTCAATTCCCAGCACCTACATCAGGCAGCCACCAACAGCCTGTAACTCCAGTTCCAGGGGATCCAACATTTTTGGGCCTCTGTGGGCATCTGTATATTCTTGGTGCACATACACTTTTACAAGAACATATACATGAATATTAACTATGTTTTAAACTCCCACTTATGTATTTTATGCACTTATAAAATTACAATAGTGTATATGTATGTGAATCTATTTTTAATTCATTATTCTGTTCCAAGATCTCTCTGAACTGAACTACTAATGAATACCTTTGACAATATCACTGCTCAAAAACTGCAGCCAAAAGTCAGACGCTGCTTAAGGCTAACTTGATATTTTTTTTCAAGTTCTTTTTTTTTAACTATTCAAGCTCTTTTGCTTTTTGATAAAAGAATTTATAACTGTATTTTTAGTAGCATGGACTGAGTAAGCAAACATCCTACCTCAGCAAATGTATTTCCAGTCCAAGAATTAGCTTTTCTGTGTTTACAACAAGATCTCTCTGAATTTTTTTGAGATTTTCATACATAAGTACAATGCATTTTAATGATATATACCCCTTTCTCCCTCTAACTCCTTCTGTGTCCCCTCAACTTCCTCTTTTAAAATGAATGTTTTCTATTATTATTATTATTATTATTATTATTATTATTATACATAAATCCCATTGAGTCCAATTCATTAGCACGTAAGTATAGAGGTAACCACGGGAGCATCTGGGTTCAATCCTAAAGAAAATTGACATTCCCTCTTTCTGTAGCCATACAGTGTAGCTCACGCAAGGATGAGGCCTTGTGAGCCCTTCCAATCCATGCTGCAACACTAACTGGTGTGATCATGTGCAGGTCTTGTGCAAACAACCATGTTGAAAGACCATGGGTGCAACATCCTCATCATGCCCAGAAGACACTATACTGTGACGATCCCCCTGGTCTGCCAGCTCTTACAATCTTCTTCCATGATGACCCCTGAGCCTTAGGTATTGTAATTGTGATGTCCCATTTGGGGTTGAACACAACACAGTCCCTTATTCTCTGTACGTTGTCCAGTTGTGGTTCTCTATAATAGCCTCCATTCCCGGCAAAAGGACACTTCTTTGATGAGATGTCAGGGTGGTGTTAATCTTTGCATATTAGGCTAAGTACTTAGAAGGCAGGTGGGTGCCATATTGCCTCACAAGAGTGATGAGAGTTTCAAGTTCTCCTACTGTATCGATGACTTTTCTATTCACCAGTTCTTGGTTTACAGTACCAGGCATGAGTTCTCTTCTATTGAGTAGTCATCAGGCATCTGTTTGATACTCGTGAGATATTAGAGCGTCATTGCAGCACTGGGCATATCTTGCTATACCAGACGTTACTACCATAGTCAGAATTTAGAGTCTATATAACATTTTCAAATACTACAAGAGCTAGGTGCCAAGGAGCAGTCTTCCAGACCTACTGACCTCTCCAAGTCCTGTAGGTAACACATGTGATGACTTCAGTAACATTCCTACTATTGAGTTCTTGCAATCAATCAAGAGCAATGGTAACAACCTATGCTGTTTGAGATGTCTTGGACCTCTTGACCTACAAGTTGAAAAAAGACATTCTGTTCCTGGCACTAGGCTTTTGATTGATGGTGTATTGTAAGTACCCACACTTACTTACTGGACCAAGGTTACCTGGTATGGCCAGTTGAGGAATTAAACCAGGCTCAGGTTGGAGGGGCCACAGTAAGACTCAGGTTATGACAATTTTGTTAAGAGCAATCAGACTTATTATACCTTTATCAGAAGCAGAATATAGCAGTGATTGCCAGGATCAATATAGTTGTGGTTGCTTGGATACAGTGAAGTTTACAAGCTCTACAGGGCATACAGGATCAATATCTAAGACCACATGTCCTGTCGAGCTTCCACACCTCCTTGACATCTAAGGGAACATACAGAGAAACACACACCAGCCTGAACACTTCACTGCCTGAGGGAGGGCATTGGTCTCTCAGGAACTGAAAGGAACACAGGGCCCAAAGAGCCATGGACTTTCTAACCTCTCAAGGCAGCTAGGCCAGGCCAGCTCCATGGTTTCCAGAAGTCTGTGGCTCCTTGAGGGAGTGTTTTCCCCCATGTAGGGTAATTCTAATTCACTACTGTTTTCATAAATGTTTCTAAGAAAGCTTATGAAGTAAGTTTATGTCTGTCTTGTTCAATCATCCTTAGTGTTATCTAACCCTCTCCACTTGTGCTTCATTGCTCCGTGTTTCTTCGTTACTGTAGCTCTACTCTATACCCACTCTCCACATTTTTAATATTTTTTAGATTTTTGGTTTTGGGGGGATTTTTTGTTTTGTTTTGTTTTATTCTGTAATCTTTTTTTACAGTCTAGTCTTTATCCCCCTCCTGGTCTACCCTCTGACTGTTCCTCATCCTATACCTCCTCCCCCCATCTCTAAGAGGATGTCCTCACCCATCCACCCCCACCCCACCAGACCTCCCTATTCCCGGGGGCCTTGTCTCTTGAGGGTTAGGTGCATCTTCTCTCACTGAGGCCAGACCAGAGAGTCCTCTGCTATATATGTGTTGGGGCCTCATATCAGCTGCTGTATGCTGCCTGGTTGGAGGTTCAGTGTCTGAGAGATCTCAGGGGTCCAGGTTAGTTGAGACTGCTGGTCTTCCTATAGGGTCGCTCTCCTCCTCAGCGTCTTCCAGCTTTTCCCTAATTCAACCCCAGGGTCCCCAGCTTCTGTCCATCGGGTGTAAGTATCTGCATCTGACTCTTTCAGCTGCTGGTTGGGCCTTTTGGAGGACAGCCATGTGAGGCTCCTGTTTGTAAGCACACCACAGCATCAGCAATAGTGTCAGGCTATTTACAACATTTTTATTGCCCACTCATCACCAGACGGACATCTAGGCTGTTTGCATTTCCTAGCCACTGCACATGAAGCAGCAACAAGCTTGTATGAACAAGTGTCTCTGCAGTAGGAAATGAAGTCCTTTGGGTATACACACAAGAGAAGAAGAGCCGAGTCATATGGTAAGTCTACCTTCAGCTTTTTGAGGCTTCTCCACACTGGTTTCCATAGTAGCTGTACCAATTTTCACTCCTGCCAACAGTGAATCAAGATTCTCCATATTCTTTCCGGTGTTTGTTGTCTTTTGTTTTCTCAATCTTAGCCATTTTGACTGGAGTGAGGTAAAAATCTCAAAGTGGTTTTAATTTGTACTACCCTGCTTGAAAGGGTATTGGACATCTTCTTACATATTAGCCTTTTTCATTTCTTCTTTTGAAAGCACTGTGCAGACGTTTTATCTGTAGATTAATTAGGGGTCAATTGACAAGTTTGCTGTGTTGACTATTCTGATACATTTATTTAGCCAAATCTTTTCATTATTTGTACTTCCTTAGAGATCTCAGCATATTGAGTGGTCAAGTTCTTTATTAGATATTCATCATTTTATAATGTTTTTCAATTTTTACCAAAATAACTAGTATCAATTTGTACACTGTTTCTATATAGAATATTATTCATTTGCATATTGATTGTATAGAATTGTGATATTTGACATTGCTTAATTTACAGTTCCCTTGAATATATATAGAAAGAGAAATAAAAATGTAGATATAGATATAATCACTGTTGGGGCTCAAACCTAGAGCATCCTTCATAAAAAACAAGTAATCTATAAATAAACAATATGCTCATCCCTCTGGTATCTTAGGTAGGGTCTCCACTGCTGTGATAGAACACCATGACCAAGGCAGTTTATAAAAGGAAAGGTTTATCTGGAGCTTATGGGTCCAGAAAGATAAGATTTCATCACCATCACATCAGGTAGACTTGGTGACTGGACCTGGGAGCTGAGAGCTGAGGGTTCTCATCTCAAACCACAAACAGGAAGCAGAGGACAAACTGGAGGTGGTAGGAGGCTTTTGTAACCTCAAAGCCTGAGCCCAGTGGCACACTTCCTCCAGCAAGGCCATACCTCCTAAGCCTCCCAAAATAGAATCACCAACTAGGGACAAAATTTTCAGATGCCCAGTCTAGCTGGCTAGCATTTTTAACCAAGAAGAGATGTTGATAACATGAAAAAGAATGAAATTGAACTTTTATTTCACCCCACTTACAAAAATCAGCTTAAATTTGGCTAAAGACTCAAATGTAGTAAGATTTCGGAATGTAAATTTGCTATTTTAGAAAAAAGAAAAGTTTCTTAGCAGTGATTTCAACAACAAAATAGTTGGACATATCCCCAAAAACACAGGAAGAAGATCAAAAATAGACAAAGAATTATATCCAACTAAAAATCTTAAGCATAACAAAAGAAACAGCGAAGGGAAGTGATAACCTATGAAATTAGGGGTGAATACTTACAAAGCATACATCTGGTATAGGATTAATGTCTAAAATACATAAGGTTCTCAGACAACTCAAGAGTATAAAAAAAGCTCCACTAACAATATATGAGAGAACTGAATGGAGACACCCAAAAGATATTCAAATGCTTGAAAGATACATAAAAATGCCATTATCCAGAAAACAGGGTTAAAGATCAGATGCCATCTCAAATTTTCTAGAATATATTTTATCAAGAAGGTATCAGAAGGCAGGCATTGAGAAGGATGTGGGACCCCTGATGTACTCTTAGTCAGAGCATAAATAAGCAGGAACCATATAGAAAGGAGAATGGAGGGTTTTCTCAAAACAAAAAATGTAATATCGTTTCATTGTATGATCCAGCAATTCCTCTTCTGAGTATATATTCAAATAAAATTAAATCAGTATGAAAAAAATCTCTGCACATTTATGTTCACGGCAACATTACTCATAACAGCAAGATATGTAAGCAACTAAGGATCCATCGACAGATAAGTGGATAAAAGAATAATGTTGAAGAAGGCAGTGAGGCTCAGTGGATCAGTACTTGTGTAGTATGCACAAGGCTCTGGGCTCAATCCTCAGCCACAAAATCAAATAAACAAACAAAAAGAATGAAAGAAAGGAAAAGGCTGTAAGACCATATATACAACAGGGTGATGCTCGGGCTGAAGGAGAAAATTCATCGCTTGAAACCATGTAGACAAACTCGAAGAACATTCTGTTAAGTGCGGTAAGCCAAGCAGACAAGAGCAGCCCTGCTTGATGTCACTCAGACAAGGAATGTAGAGACTGAGCTCTAAGAAGTGGAGACTAGAACAGTGGTTAGCAGGTCTCGAGGAGGATGGAGGAGTTTAAGGTTCTGTGACAGAGCAGGACCAAGTTCTGAAACAGATCCAGCATGTTGACCACAGTCAGCACTAACGTACTGTGTAGCTGAATTTTTTATAGTCGCAAGTGCTGGGTTGGAGGATGTGGGATGGGAAGAGAAGCGGGTAATGGGTAGGTTTACTACAACTAGGGATGTATGGAAAGAGTCCTTGGAAACCCACTGGATAGTGGTCCATTTTCAAAATACAACCTTAAAAGAAAGTGTTTGGGCATGATTGCCCTATGTGGGTTGACAATTCCACTGCCAGAAAACATGGGTTATCTGCAGTGCAAGACCTGGGAGACTTCCCTATGGATTATTGGTCAGAGTGACCCAACAGGTCTCCCAAATAGCAACGGGCTATTACTAAGTGCCCTTGGTTACCACCCATAAGTACATTGTAAGATCCTCTGGCTGAAAGAATCACATTTGGCTGTGGGGAATAAAGAAGTCAATCTTTAACTGACTAAGTAGCTTTTTTTCCTGCTGACTGGCTTTCATGGGGCAGGAACGTGCATGGCAGGTTGCTGGGGGAAGAAGGAATCAATCATTTTTGCCCAGCACTTGACTCCTCATGCTGCAATCCTGACAGGCCAGACAATGTGTGCCCAGCGGTGTGATTGTGGTGCAACTGCTGGAGGGTATGTAACTGCCTTCTGATTATATCTGTGGCATGCTCCACAGGAGGACAGGTCATGCCTGACACTGGAATCTGGTCAAAAGGGAAATTATAAACCCATAGAGACTGCCATTGTCATTCGCTAAATGGTCATGCTCTCTCGGTGCTTCTAAGTATTTATGCTTAGACCCATGGAGCTGGGCTGATCTCAACCTCAGTCAGAGAAGCTTCTTTCTGCAGCAAGCAGTGGTTCATGGAGAGATGCTTAAATGGTCAAAGTTCTGAGACTAAGAGATCGAGGGCTCAGCGCTAAGTGTAGCATTTATATGAAGCCCTTCCTCCATACAGGAAGCAAAGCAGAAGGAAGCGGAGAGTGCTGTCAAGTGAGTTCTTCAGGCTGTGGCATGGTTACTGAACTCATAAACCCACAGAAGCTGGGGTTACTTAGTGGATATGTTGAGTGGGAAGCCACTGGGGTGGTGACCTTGTAAGCAGATTCAGTAGTTCTTCCTGGCCCCCAGTCAGGATTGAGCTCTGTTGAACATCCTTAATTGAGCAGATGTTGTTCACGTGCCTACTCTGTGCAAGACACTGAGCTGGGTGCCAAGGGGGATTCTCATGAGTATGACTCATAATACAAAGCTGTATTTATCTCCTGTCATGGTACTGTAGAAGCATAGAAGATACAGTGAGTAATACTTTCTGTGTGAGTTATCTTCTTTTCCATTCTTTGAGGACTACATGGAGGAGGATTCAGGTCTAGGAAAATACCTGATAAGCAATGGCTGTGTGTGCTTTTCAGGGGAAAAGGCGGCATGATTCAGCAACAATTTTTCTAAGATCAATTGTACAATATCAAGTCAATCAAACTTACAACTTAGAGGCGGTAGGTGAAGCCAGGCTTCAGGATTTCCTGAGGGGCTATTGACAATTGATTATTAAACAGGGAAGGTCATTCTTATGAGGATATGACCACTGATAGGTTCTCCATGCTCCTGTGGATGGCCCACACCCATGCGCATATTGGCACCACGAACTGGACTCAGTAGGTTATTTTTAAAATGACATAAAGTTGGGAGAGGAGCATCCCTCTGGGGATGTGGGGAGAATTGGAAGTAGACAGGAATAAATGTGATCATATCTCATTGTATACATGTATAAAATTCTCAAAAATAAAGGAAAACATTTTAACTTGATTTTACATACATTCATCACACACAAGCTTGAGCATGGTGATATATACCTCTAACACCAGCACATAGGACATAGAAGCAGGTAGATCTCTGTATATACTCTACATAGCAAGTCCCAGGCTAGCCTGGGCTACATAATGAGAACAAGTCTAAAATAATAAAGCAAAACAAAACTATGGTTTGGATCAGAAGTGTGCAACTCTGTTGGCTTGTTTTTCTGAATACCTAATTCCCCAGATGGTGTCACTGTTTGGAGGGAGTTGGTTCTGGTGATTTAAGAAGCCAAGGCTTAGGTGGAGGAAATAGGGACATGATTAGGTCAATGGAGATTTATATCCCTGGGAAGTTCACTCTCTCCACTTCCTGTTTGTCAAGAAAAATTGTTCTCTTGCACATGCTCCCATCACCGTGGTATTTTGCTCAAGTGCCACCCACTAAAAACCCTCTGAAACCATGAAATGACATCCATCAATCCTCCTTCCTGGAGTCCTTTCTGACAGATATTTTTTGTCACAAAGATGCAAAAGAAAAAACAACAGAAAACTGGCAAAGGAGGAGTTAGGTGCTCTCTAACCTTGATCCTGTGGTTCTTAGGCCTTTGGAACTTAGAAGAACTGCAGATGTGGACTAGGAAAGTCCTCCAATGCCATCAGCAGCCAACCTCACGGGACCTCAGGTGACCAAAACGTTAATAGAAGAGCAGACAGTAAAAACCTGCACACTTGTAAAGTTGTAGATGAGAACCTCGATGCTATTGGTAATTGGTCTAAAGGTCATCCACGGCTAATAATTTTCTCTATTTTCTCAGTGTCTTGAAACTTTATAGGAGGTCAATTTTAAATGCGAAAGATGAATTAAATTAGTGGAGGCTATTTCAGGATAACAGCAGCGAGGCTGTGTCACAGATCTTGCTCATGGGTTGTGACTAAATTTTCAGAGACAGACAGGAACAAAGAGAAAAGTAAATAGATTTCAACAACAACGCCCTTTCGCTAGAAAAGGAGAAACTGAAAATTGTGAATGGAGAGAGATCCATTATTAATGACATTGGAACTATTAATGAGAAGGTAAGAACTTTCCACCGGGACAAATAGGAAACTGGCCAGATCCCATCTGTCACAAGCTTCAAGTTGTAAAATTGTAAACTTACTGAAAGACTTCCTCTGAGAGCAAAGAATACAGCTAAGGTGCCCTATTGGCACAGGACCACTCAGAAGCTACTGCAGCCTAAGGGCTCAGCTAATGCTCAGCAGGCAACAGACATCAAGATGATAATAAATCTCAGTTTACAGAGGTTTCTACCTAGATTCTTAATGAACTTTTTAGAGACCAAACAGTATATGTCTAATTCCTTATAGAGAGCCATGGAAAGGGATGAGAAACTATGGGGGGGGGGGTTGAATGGCACTGGAGACCCTAAGAAATTAGAAATGCAGATGTGAGGACCATTTGCTGAGGCAAGTTCCTAGACTGTAGGAGTCAGAGGGGATGGACGACACCAGGACAACATGGCTCACTGAATCAACTAAGCCAGACTCATAAGAGCAACCATGGAGCCTGCATGGGTCTGCACCAGGCCCTCTGCATATATGTTTTGACTACTGGCTTGCTGTTTTTGTGGAGCAGTCATGGCTCTGACTCTTTTGCCGGATCTTGAGACTCTTTTCTACCTGTTGGGTTGCCTTGTTCAGCTTTGATATGAAGGATTTTGCCTTGTCATACTGTGTTTTGTTTTGTCATGTTTAGCTGTTGTCTCTTAGAGGCCTTGTTTTTTCTCATGGAAGGTGGGTCAAAAGTAAATCTCCATGGGTGGGGTGTGGGAGAGATAGAGGTCGGCCTGGGAGGAATGGATGAAGGGAAAACTGTAGGAGAGAAGAACCTGTTTTCAATAAAAAGAGAATTTTTCTAAGTATCAGGAGATCTTTTAAATTCATACTTTAGAGCAATATTGAACCTGTTAAGTTATTAAAGATTCATAGTCGAGGATTGGATGAGTTTTCATTATGAAACTATGGCTTTTGGTGGGCTGTGAGTGGGATTGTATTATTTAAAGTCAAGTACTTGATGACCATTTGACAAGGGGTAGACTTGAGACAGTTAATCTTCATTGTCAGTTTGACCATATTTGGATCATCTAGATTAGTATGCACATCTCAGAGTATGTAGGAGAGGGAGTTTCCAGAGAAGAGTATCTGATGGGTGCATGCCACCTGTGGGATGAAAGTCTGGGTGGAATAAAAGAGAAGAAAGAGAAGCCAGTTGAGATCTAGCGCTCCTGGTCTCTCTGCTTCCCGGTGCATCATGAAGAGAACTGGGCTGCTCTGTGGTGTGGTCTCATAGTGATGAACTGGACACTCTGGAAGAGGGAGCCAAGGTTAACTCCTTCTCCCTTGAGTCATCTTTGTCCAATCTCTTGTTCACAGTCACAGTAAAATTAACTAACCACATGCTTGCTTTCCTCCCGTTACAGAGAAAGGAATTATCTGAGACTCCGCCTGTGTGTTTACCTGTTTCTCCCCTCACACCTGTAGGTTTTCAGAGTTGTGACTCAAAGTGTGGTTGTTACTGACTCTTTTTCCCCTGATATTTTCTTTAGCTGTGAAATCTGCATCTGCCAATGATATAGGCATTATATGTATTACGACTATATTTTCGTGTAATAATTTTAAGTCTATATTGACTTAACCTTATCACTACATTTGAAGTAACAGTTTTCATAGATGGCATCGATTTGATTTGTGGTGACATTTCCCGTGTACCTATTCTTTGATATGTTTAGAACAAAACACTTAATGCAATTATCATGTTTTCACTTCTACTTCGAGCTGTCATTTTTATTTCGCTTTGTTCCACATATGTGATTATCACACTTCTGTTTCTCCCTTCCCCTCTTATTTGGGATTGTTTTACCATTTTTATGTGCTAAATCATACAGTGAATGCGGTTTGGTTTCTGAGACCCTGTCATCACCTTACTATTGTTAGTTATTGTCTGTCTTCTTTATCAGAACTATTCTGCAAATGTTACATCATGATTTTGACTCATCTTTATCATATTTCTGTATAGTTTGGAATTTTTGGTTTTGTTTTGTTTTTCAAATGTTCCACACAGCATAGCAAAAATTTGTAGGTGAAATATTAATGAAATAATTGTCTTATTAATTTTATCAAATTGATTATTGAAAGTACACATTAATACATTATCTTCTTACAGATTTATTGTTGTCGTGACATTTTATTATACTTGTTTGTTCTAATAATGATTTAATGGCTTTCCTGGATTTTTTATATCAGTATCATGCCTCCCACAGACACTGCTTAGCTTCTTTGTTTTCAAAGGTGAGCGCGTTTTCTCTCCATTTCTTGCCTAAGTTCTGTGGCTAGAATTTCCAGCCAAGTGCTGAATACATGCCACACAGCAGACATACTTGCATTGTTCCCGATCTCTGCAGAAAGGTGTCCAGCTCTTGTCATTAAATATGATGTGGCTTCTTGTGAGCATCTTGTATCAGACTGAGGAAGTTTTCTATCCCTGATTTGTGGACATTTTAATCGTTTAAAAAAAATGTGTTGGCTTTGTCAAGTGCTTCTTCTACATCTGTTAAAATGATTACTTCACTTATTTTCACCCTGTTGATACTTAATTGATTTTCAAATATTAAGCCAAAGCTGGGTCTCTGAGGTAAACTTCGCATTAATGATATTTGTCCCCTTTCCTACTGTGTGTTTCTTTTTAAATGACGATGTCACTCATAATTGCTTTCTTAAAAACTTCCCACTCACCTTAATGAACAATATTAATCCAGAGTTTCCCTTTTATTTTTATTTTTGATATCTTTTTCTGACTATGGAACCAGGCTAAAAGTGACCTTAGAAAACTAGTGGGGACTTGTTCTCTTGTTTTGTGAGGAATTATGAATATTAAATTCTGAATGCTCAGTGCCCTCCCACATCAATCATGAATGAGAAAATGCCCCAACAGGTTTATTCAGATTAAAGCCATGACTCCGTGGCTGAAGGCACTTGCTGTATAGCCACAGGGACTCCGTCGGCACCCACACAACAAGTCAGGGATCCAATTCTCTTTGTTTAACATTGCTGTGCTAAAACACATGATCAATAGCAGCTTGCAGAGGAAAGGGCTTATTTGGCTTACATGTCCCAGTCACAGTCCATCACTGAGGGATATCAGGGCAGAAACTCAAAGTAAGATCCTACAGTCTTGGACTAAAGCAGAAGCCATGAAGGATGCTGCTTACTGACTTGTTCATCATGGCTTGCTCAGCCCACTTTTATATATGGCCCAGGACAACCTGCCAGGGGATGACACCACCGACAGTGGCTGGGAGCTCTTACATCTATCATCAGTCAGAAAATGTCCCCTACACTTGCCTGTAGAGAATCTGATGGGAGCAGAGGTTCTTTCTTCCCACATGACTCTACCTTGCACAAAGTTGACAAAAAATAAAACAAAATAAAACTACCTAGCACATCCAAAGAATCCTTGGGGGATCCAACAGTCTTTTGGCCTCTTTGTGTATACAGAAGTGCACAGTAGCACACAAAGGTGTTTATACATTCATGAAGATATACACACACCAATAAATAAATAAAATCTTTTCAAAATTCTTTAAATAAAAAGAAAGGAAAGCTTGAGGAGCCGCCGACATGTTGAGCACTGTCTCCGGCTCCATGTTCTAGTCTCCCACATTCTTATCACCTACTCCTTCTGGCCAATCTTTTGACGTTGTAACAAGATGTAGTCTACAAAGTTAACACTGGAGAATCATGCAAGGGGGCTACCAAAAATACCACATAATATTTTCAGTAAGTTTATGGTTTTCTGTGGGCTGAATTCATAGCTGTCCTGGAGTATGTGCAGCCCATGGGCCACACATCTATAAGTAACTGAAGTATCGAAGTCATTAATATTATTATTTTTTATTATTATTGTTATTACTATTATTTTCGAGGTCTCCTTTCATTTACCTACTTTTTGCATCATCAATTTTTTGTTACTCTCATATTAGGGATATGTGTATATATATATATATACATACATACACACATTTCTGTATATCTATGCACACATATAAATACATCTTTGTTTATAAGGAGCATAACTTTGTTGAGGGATTGACCTATTTATAATTAGAAAGCCTCTTCTTTATGACCAGTAACCTTTTGTTCTCAAAACTGCTTTTCCTAATTCTCAGCTGTGCCTGTTTTTCTACGTGGTGACTGGTACTCTTATATTCTTTGACTTTGAATCTATCTGCATCTTTGTATCTAAAGTGTCTTTCTTTTGTACAAGGAATGGTTAGGTCATGTTTTCTTTAAAACTGCCTAAGCACCTCAGCTCTGATTTAATTGCTGAGTTTGCTCTTCCGGGAAGCTTCTACTGTGTGTATTTTATCCAGTGTGTGGCTCATACTTCCTATTTCCTTTGTATGCTTCATGATTTTTGCCGGAAAATGGATATTTTTGACAATATAGTTAAGTAATTCTGGGAACTTGTCCTGACTTAAGGCTTGTTAATACAATTTTCTTGTTTACATGTTTAGCAAATAATGGATCATTTCAGTTAAGTCTCTTCTGCAACCTTTTCTCTCCTCATCCTTCTTGTACAGAGCAGTCAGCCTTTAATGCTGTCTTATATAGGACACACAGCTTTGACTCTATTGTACAGGGCCCTGAGATGCCCATAATGATGAAGGTTTCCTCTTCAGCCTTTACTGGTCTCCTGCCAGCTGTTAGACTCATGCTAAGTTCTGGGCAACATTGTTTCTTGGTAGAACCATGATGTATAAGCTCCTCCCAGGCAGTTCTCATCTGTCCTTTATGTAATGAACAACCCTGAATTTAAAGATCACACTGAGCTAAACAGAGAATTCTCAAATGAGGAATTGAGAATGGCCAAGAATCACTTAAAGAAATGTTCAAAGTCCTTAGTTATCAGGGAAATGCAAATCAAAATGACCCTGACATTCCACCTTACTGTATGTAGCATGTAGTTTCTACCCCATTTTAAGCTCCAGGAGGATCATGCTAACAGCCACAGCTCTGGTTCCCTTGGATCTGCCGATGAAAGACATTACTGTTAGCTTATATTTAATAAGCTTAACTAAATGGTTGGGCACTTCTAAGCCTCCCACAGCTAACATGCCCTCACCTTCACTTCCAGCTGAACACTCTAAATCTCCCTTCAATTTAGTTGCCTGGTTACCTTCTCCTTGCTCATCACCCTAAATCTGCCCTCAGCTTAGTTGCATTTCTAATCTCCTGCCTGCTACCCCAGGCCCAGTCGGAGAAGACATGGCCACTCCACCAAAGACCTCACATGGCTGGTGGATCTCTCTCCCTCTAAAGCTTGGTGAAAATCACCTGCTGTGTCTCCTAGCCTTCCTGCTGGGAACCTGGAAGTCCCGCTTCTTCTGCCCAACCATTGGCTGCTAGCATTTTTATTGCTCAATCAAGAACCAATTGGGGAACAAGATCTTCAGATTTCACATGCAGATTCCTGATCAAAGCATCAGAAGCACTCCCTACACCTTACACCAATCAGAATGGCTAAGATCAAAAACTCAAGTAACAGTACATGCTATCGAGGTTGTGGAGAAAGAGGAACACTCCTCCATTGCTGGTGGGATTGCTGGTGGGACTGCTGGTACGATCACTCTGGAAACAATCTCAGGGTTCATCAGAAAATTGCAAACAGTTCTACTTGAAGACCCAGCTATACCACTCCTGGGCATATACCTAAAAGATGCTCTACCACATCATAAGGACACATGCTCCATTATGTTCATAGAAGCTTTATTCATAATAGCGAGAAGCTGGATACAACCCAGATATCCCTCAACTGAAGAGTGGATATAGGAAATGTGGTTAATTTACACAATGGAGTACACATACATAGTATGTACTCACTGATAAGTGGAAATTACCCAAACAAGTTCAGGATATCCATGATACACAGGCCAAAAGAACTTAAACAAGAAGGAAGGACCAAGTGTGGATGCCTGAATTCCACTTAGAAAGGGGAACAAAATAATCATGAGAGGCAGAGGGAGGGATAAACCTGAGTGGGAGAAGGGAGGGGGAGGGAAAAGGGGGCAAGATCAGATATGGAGGGAGACAGAAGAGAACTCCAGAGGGCTAGGAGAATGAATGGACATATGCAGTAGTTCGAGATGGGGGCGGGGTAACCTCTAGAAAGTCCTAGACACCAGAGATGTGAGAGACTCCCAGGACCCAATGGAGATGACATTAGCTGAAATGCCCAACAATGGGGAGATGGAACCTGAAGAGACCACCTCCAGTAGATAGACATGGCCCCCATTTTAGGTATGGGGCCACCTACCTATTTTCAAAATTCTTGACCTAGAATTGTTTCTGTCTATAGGAAATGCAGGGACAATAATGGAACAGAGACTAAAGGAAAAGCCATCTAGAGACTGGCCCAACTTGGGAACTATCCCACGCACAGGCACTGAACCCCAACATTATTACAGATGCCATGTTGTACTTGCAAACAGAAGCCTAGCATGGCAGTCTTCTGAGAGGCTCTACCACAGGCTCACTGAGACAGATGCAGATACTTACAGCCAACCATTGGTCTGAGGTCAGGGACCCCCTATGGAGGAGTTAGGGAACAGACTGAAGGAGCTGAGGGGGGTTGTAACCCCATAAGAAAAACAATAGTATCAACAAACCCAGACCCATCAGAGCTCCCAGAGGCTAAGCCACCAACCAAAGAACATACATGGGCTGGTCCCTGCCTCCCCCCAGTTCCCCCCCCCCACATATGTAGCAGAGGACTGCCTTGTCTGGTGTCAGTGGTAAAGGATACACTTGATCCTACAGAAACATTCCAGGGAAGGAAGATGCTAACAGGGTGAGAACGAAGTAGATAGGTGGGGGGGAGCACCCTCTTAGAAGCAAAGGGGAGGAGAGATGGAGTGAAGAACTCATGGAGTGGGGACTAGAAAAGGAGGCAACATTTGAAATGTAAATAAATAAAATAATTTAATAAAAAAATAAAGAATAGGGGCTGGAGAGATGGCTCAGGGGTTAAGAGCACTGACTGCTCTTCCAGAAGTCCTGAGTTCAATTCCCAACAACCACATGGTGGCCCACAACCATTTGTAATGGGATCTGATGCCCCCTTCTGGTGTGGCTGAAAATGGCTACAATGTACTCATATAAATAAAATAAATCTTAAAAAATAAAAATAAATAAATAAATAAAGAGTGAAACAAAATAAAAAGAAAGTTCCGGAGCTTTCTTTGGTCTAACAGCAGCGTTTAGGGCAATGGAGTTTCCTGTAGGCCTGAAAATGACCTGGTTCTCTTCCCAGGCACAACTCCTGAGCAGTGAGTGGGGGACAGAAACAGTTGACAAGCAACTCTGGGTGGCACCCAGTTTCTAGGCCTTCAGGGCTGGGTGGCTGGGGTGTAGTATTTGAAATGATAAAAGCCAGGAGTCCTCTCAGAGTGCCTCTCATAGTGTGTAACCCCACCCTTCAAAGACCAAGGGAAGGCCCCAATAGTCTCAATATACCATATTCAAGGTAGGCTCTAGATTACACAAATAGGCTTTAGGTGGAAGGAGACAGCCATGCTCCACACACACACCATTCCCCTGAAGCTTAGCCTTAACCACCGGCAGCTGGGGATAGGATGAGGAAAAACCAATGCCTGCTCATCCTGTAATGAAAGTCCTGTGGCTGAGATGGGCAGCCAGTCTAAAGAACTCTCTGTCTTACTACTTCTACTTTTGCAGACCTGGGAAGTGACCAGGAGTAGGATAGTCTTAGAGCAAACACTGCAAACTCACTTTTCTTATTGAATTTGTTTAAGTCTCTTTGAATGGATGTTTCCTCGTTTGATCTTTGCTTTTATGGTCGTTTCTTGATCATCCAAATGGTTGTTGTTTTGTATGGTATGTGGGTTGAGGGCGTTGTTATATGTGTGAGCTTCTGAGTCCTCTGCTTCCTCCCTCACAGGGTATCCAGATGTCATAACACACAGGGCTGGAAGGATGAAGCAGAGTCTGGAACGGGTGGAGTTCTGCAGGAACCCAGTCCAGTGAGGAGATGGGGGTGGTCTTCTCTGAGGATCTTAGTGTTACAGCTCTTTTAGGCCAAGGCCTTCTCCAATGATCTTCAATGAAACAACTCTCTGAAATGATCTTAACTTGTGCACATACCTTTATTCTGAGTAGGCTTGTACCCAATCACTTTATTCAGGGTGAGTCAGGGGTATATATGGTCCTTGGAGTGTGGGAAGGGTTTTTTCTTAGGGTGAAGTTTCATTAGCTCGAGTTCAAAGTACTGGGAATGCCTCTTTTCCGTGGAGAGGCATTCCAGGAATCCCAGGTACTTCCTGGGCAGTTCTTATGGGGGGTGGGGGGGGGAGAGAGAAGAGGAAAAGAGGAAGTTGAACTTGTAGATCAGCCAAGGATTACTCAACATTCCCCAGGTAAAGGTGTAGGGTAGGTGGACTATGCCACGCCACCAGACGGATGTAAGAACTGGTAAGGACTTCTCCGAGACAGCAGGAATGGGGCTGCCGCCTCCAAGCTTATTCTAGAACACATAACCACTGCCCCCAACTGAAGTCATGGGCACTCAGCCACAGGGCGCTACACCTGGAAGGCCTCGCCATGGTAATGAGGCATCTCAATAGCCTTAGCCTTCAGCCAATGACCTTCTCTTCCTAGATATTCCCACTCCCTTCCCCCAAATTATATAATCTCTGGTTCGCCCTGAATAAAGTGAATGTGTTTCCATCCAACCCCAATAAAACAATATGAACAAAACTGTCTCAGAGAGTTGCTTCATTGGAGATCGCCAAGAGGAAGGTCTTCTCTTAAGAGAGCTTCCAAAGACTCCCCAAGAAGGCCTTTATGCCTTCTTCCCACCTCAGGCAGTCAGCACCCACTCCCAACAGGACCAGAATCCTGCAGCTCCTTGGTGTGCTCCTGGAACCTTGCTCTGACACCTGGAATGGAAACATAGACTGTGCAGACTTTGACTTTGCCTTGACCTCCCTGAGCCAGTGTATTGGTGGCATCCAGACACATCCAGAGGAGAGGCAGAGCACAGGACTCCATAGAGGGTGTGTGTGTGGGGGGGGGGGGGGTTGTGCTTCCCAGACAAGGTCAGAGAGAGAGAAGCCCTACTGGTAAAGGAGGGCCTTCAGTTTGCATGGAATTCAGAGAACCTATCCAGTCCTCATAGACTGCTCCCTCCATTAGCAGGTTTTCCCCACTGTGTTTCCACTCATTCTGGTGTAATTCTCTACACATTTTTGTTCATAAATCAACCTATCTCACTTACATTTACATTACCCTCAGGAGTACCCAACCACCTGCAATTTTTATTTAAGTTTACAGTGCTTCTGCACCCCTGAGTTCTTACTCTCTTGCTTGTGGGTTAGTGTGGATTCAGGAGGACAGGTTAGAAATAGGAAGTTGGGAAGAGGAAGCTTCTGCATCCTGGAATTCAGAGGACGTCATGGAAGTTTTTCCCTTGCCCTGCAACTGATTTGTTCAGTGATCATTGTTTACTGAAATCTGGCTGGTCTTATGAAAAAGTGACTAACCAAGTCAGCGAGTGAGTAACCAAATATGGCAAGCCTGGTCCTACCACAGGAAGCCACAAAGGGATGAGAGGCACCAAGGGCACCCACAGAAAGGAAAGCAATAAGGGTGTGCCTTCCAATTTTCCAGATCTTGGCTTGCAAGCCCTCCCAAGACTTCTAAGAGCCCTTCAGCTAAATGACTCAGAAATGATTCTTCAAACTTGAATTCAGGAAGAGAGAGGGAAAAAATAAAAAACTGGAATATTTGGGGCTGGAAAGTTACAATCAGTAAAATGCTTGCCGAAAAAGCATGAGGTCTAGAACTGTGGGATCCGGAATCACTTAGAAACAAGCCACCCAGGCTTACTTGTAAAGGATCACCTGGCCTGGGCATTTTGTAAAGGATTGTGTTGATTAGGTTCATTAAAGACCCACACTAAAAGTGGGTAGCACCATTCCCTTGGCTTGGGTCCTGGGCTGAACAAAAAGGAGCAAGCTAGATAAGCACAAGCCTTCATCAATCACTCTCTGCTTCCTGATTGTGAGTGGTTCACGACCAGAAACCTCTACCACTGGTTTTCTTGACTTCCCTGGCATGCTGGACTGTACCCTTGCACTGTGGTCTGAGATAAACCCTTTCTCTCCAGAGTTGTTATTGTCAGGATATTTTATGGTAACAATAGGAAAAGAAACCAAAACAGATCCCGAGCATCCAGGGGAAAACCCAGGTGTGATGAATGAGAGTCAAGAGAGACTTGGCTTGTTTTGAAACAGCCTACTATCTTAAGTTTAAGTTCATGCCCCTAAAGCATGGTTAACCCATTCATGCCTATTGTGCCCCACAATCTAGTCACCTCTTGAAAGTCCCTGTCACTCAATATCATTGTATTAGGAATCTATGTGAGCTTCAGAAGGGACAAACCACATTCCAACCTTAGATGTCATGTCCAGTTTGTATTCTTGCACTTTAAACACTTTGTAAGCCCTGACTCTGATGAAATTCACAAAGAAAATTTTAAATAGAAGTAAAGAATGTGTGCAGGTGGATATGATAGATAGATAATTTCTCACTACAGAAGCTTGGTTGGCCTTGAACTCACGATCCTTCTGCATCTACCAAGTGCTTAGAAGTTTGGAGATTATAGGCTGGTATTATAAAGAACAGGGTTTATTGTTGGGTGGGGGGACATTGTTGATTTTTTGTTAGGTTGGTTTTGGATTTTGGTTTTTGGTGAGTTTTTTATTTGTTATTTATTTATTTATTTATTTATTGGCTTTTCATTTGTTTCGATGTTGTTTTGAGATAGGATCCTCCTATATAGGCCAGACTGGCTTTGAGCTTGCTGTGTAATATACTATTCCTTCAAGGTCTATACTAAAAACAAGGATCTTCTTTAAAACCTTTTATTTCGACTGGAGAGATCACTAGGAAGCTAAGAGCACTGGTTGCTCTGGCAAGCATCCCAGGGTCAATTCCCACTACCTGTGTGATGGTTTACAACCATTCATAATTCCAGTTTTAGGGGATCTGACACCCTCTTCTGACCTCCAGGAGGGCACCAAGTATACATGGGGTGCACATACATATATGCAGGCAAACAATCACATGCAAAATAAAATAACTCTAACAATCTAATGAATCTTACAATCTAATTTGTAAATCTTTTTCTTTAGGATTTTCATCTATGAAACTTGACAATGCTTAGTGCTGACATAAAGTCTTTTTTAACCTACTATTTTTCAGAGTTCTCTTTGTAGCCCACCACTGACTGTCAAAATCTGTATCACTCCTGTTTTGTTTGTTTGTTTGTTTTGTTTTGTTTTTCACTCTGAAGACTAGTTTCCCCAGACTCCTTTACTGGTATCTGTGGCCTTGTGACTCAGAGACAAGTCACAAAACTTTAAGCAGTTTCTTCACAGATGAAAAGAAACAGCCACATCTCTTTGCCCATCTCTTTCTTTAACCTAAAAATAATAATTTGACACCTGGAATTATATGGAATTATAGCGGTGACCATGAGCCAACATATACACAGTTGTTAAATAATGTTTCTATACAGCAAAGAAGTAAATAAGCTGCCTATCTTAGTCAGGGTTTCTATTCCTGCACAAAACATCATGACCAAGAAGCAAGTTGGGGAGGGAAGGGTTTATTCGGCTTACACTTCCACATTGCTGTTCATTATGAGAGGAAGTCAGGACTGGAACTCAGGCAGGTCAGGAAGCAGGAGCTGATGCAGAGGCCATGAAGAGATGTTACTTACTGGCTTGCTTGCTTCTCCTGGCTTGCTCAGCTTGCTTTCTTATAGAACCCAGGACTACCAGCCCAGGGATGGCACCACCCACAATGGGCCTTCCCCCCTTGATCACTAACTGAGAAAATGCCTTACAGCTGGATCTCATGGAGGCATTTCCTCAAGGGAGGCTCCTTTCTCTGTGATAACTCCAGCTTGTGTCAAGTTGACACATGAAACCAGCCAGTACACTGCCCAATAAATTTGAATTTCTTATAAATCACTAGTAAATTTGAAGCATTCATATGTTCCAAATGTTTATAGTATATATTTTAAAAGCATAATTTGGTAGATAATAATACACATGTCTACTAGTTATATTATGAACAAGAGCCAATATATTAAAAATAAAAATAAAGAATGCTGTTCTGCTGAACTTTATACCAAGTGTCACACTCTTTTTAAAAATTTCTGGTTTTGTTATTAACTGTATTAAATATCAAATGGATAAAATAATGTTTATAAAATGTCCATGTCAAAAGAAAAACAGTAGATGGAAGACCTAGCAACCATCTAGTCCAAGCCGATCTTTGCCCGGGTTGTGTTTAGTTTTCCTTTTCGTTTTAAATCGTTTCATTCTTTTGTTCAACTCTATCTCTGGCTAAAGTCTAGGAACTGAAGCAAGGCCTTTGCTTCACTACAGTAAAATTAACCCTGCATCCCCCAGCTCCTTCCATATACAAAGCGCTAGGCTGACAATGAAGCAAATTTCACAGCAGGAAGGTGCTCTGTCCTGATACTCAAAGGCCACTACCAAGGCGGAGAAGTTGATCTTTTCTTCAGACCTAGTCGGACTTCTTGATAGACAAGGGTACAAGACAAACTACAGAGAAGGAAGTCTTGCAGTGAAGGTTGGAATGTGGGGGTCTCTGTGTGTTTTCAGAGAAGCAACCTCAACCGCCAGGTTTTCTCTGGAGATCCTCTGCCTCTCCAGGGCTCAACCGCAGGCGCGCGCGGCACACCCCTGCCCAAGCCGCCCTCCTGGGATCCTGCATATGCTTCCGTGCTAAACGACCCTTTCCCTGGTTATCTCCTCACGGGATACATCTGCTGGGTGCCTAGCATCCTCCGCTCCGCTTTCATCTTTTCGTGTCTCAACACATTGTTTCCTCCAGTCCTGATGGCAGTGTGGAAGGGAGCCATCCCACCCGGCCGCGCTTTGGGATTGGCAGTGAATGAATGATTGGCAGCGGGCATCTCTGTCAGAGCTTTGGCATGCCGCAGAGTGGAGCCCCGTGCTAATGAATGCCATCTACACCTACCAGATGTGCCACTGGGTGACATGCCAGGTCTTTTACATAATGCCATTCTGCCGGACACGGGACAGCTGGGGGTGGGGGTGTCTTTTAATGCCTTGGAGTACGAGTGGGTCTGTCTTTGCTTTATTTCATTTTTTATTCAGGCTACTCTCTACTGTCCATAAGTCCAATTAGCTCTCATTATGCTGCCCTAAAAGCCGGGGATGTCGAAGAGACAGCTCGAAACTGAGGAAACTTGAGCTCAGAGAGTATGTCCCCTGACCTCCCGGACACAAAAATATCCTCTCTTCTACTTCCCCGAGTTTGCTCTAGGCTGCCATCACTAGAGAAACCGCTTAGAAGTGTATAGAAAAAAATCCCAAGCACCTGGGATATTTGAAATTAAATAAGGGGAGGGGAGACCCCACACATCTCACCCCATCTCACCCCATGTTAAATGAGCAGGAATGAGCCTCGCACTCTTCGGCGCCCTACCCTCCCACCCCCAGGTTCTTCCTTCTGTCCCCATTCGCAAGAAACTGAAATACCTTGTCCATAGTGTGTATCAAATTATGAATAACGTGTCGAGGTAAGAATGTTTTCTGAAGTAGGGTGAACTCTGTGGGAAGCACAGGGAACTAGAGACCACTTTTGAGCAAATGCCGGTTGATCTGCATGTGTCGGCAGGGTTGAGGGTCTCCACTCCAGGGGAGTGAACTGAGAAGCTCAAGGCATGCAAGATTGTCCCCTATGTTTCCGCCACATCTACCCACAGGGGATGCCCGGAATCTGGGATACCTGGGGAGCAGACCTCAGATCCTTCCAAGACTCCTACCTTCCTCACACTCGCCCTCCCACAACCGCAACCAGCTCTGAGGCCACAAGGCTCCGCTGCCACCAGACGCTGCTCCCACGCGAGGGCCACTGCCCTTGGCCTAGGGTCCCGCATGCAGGTCCAGTCCCTGTCACCCGCGCCCCGCCCGCCGCCAGGCACCAGATGGCGGTTCCTTGCACTCTGCTTGCGGTCCCCCAGACACCACCCCGCAGCAGCCGGCAGCCTCTCCCTCCCTCCCAGCTGCTGCAGAAGAACCCAGTACGGAACGGAAAGCCTAGGCTGCGTCCTGGGCTGGACCGCGTTGTCGGAGCGAGGGACTTCAAAGGTCGGCTCGCCCGGACTGAGCGCCCCGCATTCCGCAGGTAGGAAGCAGAGGATGCTCACAGAGATGCGAGCTGGAGCCTGCCCGCAGGCGACCACCCGCACTCTCCCTTGACCTTCCTTCCCCCACCCCTCCTCCAGCGCCTTGAGGGCGGGACTGGGGCTGGACCACCCGTGGGACAGCCAACGGCGGCTGCGCAGCGGCCAGGAGAGGGCGCCCAGCTACTGGAACACCCTCTGGACGGAGGCTGTGTCTGGGCGCCGCGCCTCGGCGCAGAAGAAAGCTGATTCGACCGGAAGGACGCCCCCTTCCGTCCAAGAGTGGTAATGACCACTACAAGCGTGACAGCCCACTTCCCCATTTTTCTTCTGTTCCCACTGCCCTCCGCTCGCTTTCCATTTTCTCTCCTCTCCTTTCCCCTCCCTCTTTTCTCTTCCTCTCTTTTCTCTCTTTACCCCTCCTGTCCTTTTCCCTCCCCTTCCCTCCCCTTTCCCTTCCTCTCCTCTCCTCTCTTCTCCTCTCCTCTGATCTCCCTTTCCTCCCCCCTTCTTCTCCCTTCTCTCTCTCTCTCCCCTCCTTCCCCCTCCTTGCCTAGTTCTCTTTCTACTCTCTCCTCCGCCCTTGCATTTTTTGCATATTCTTAGAGTTCCTACTGAGACTCAGGAGGAGTTTGTCTGCCTCTGGGAGATGCTATGGAGAGCGATGGGTTTCCTGCCCAAACTTGTTGCTCGGTATGTTGCCTCCCTGGGCAGTGAGTCTAGCGATCAGCCGGGAGTAACAGCTCCGGGAAGTTGGGGTTTTCCTCTCATTACGATGAGGAAAATGGAGTATTTGATCAGTGAGTAAGTGTTATGGTGGGGAGCAGCGCATCCTCAGAATGTGGAGCTCTGAGTTTCCACTGCTAGACAGAATGAGTGAAGTTCAGTGGCCTGGTATTGAGTTCCTTCTTCCCAAAGCACCCAGGACGTTCCACACACTCCTCCCTTAAAGAAGACGTTCCTAAGCCTGAAAGTCAACCTCTGAGACCAGTTCTCTCTGCTTCTTCCAAAGCCAGGGTTGAGGGTGGGGCTGGAGGAAAAGACTCCACAGGCCGCGATGACTGACCCCTGCGCGCCCATCTGACGTCCCCTCTAATCCCCAAGTGTCCCAGCGCGTGCCCAGAGTGCCCTTCGGCTGGAGCAGGTTCCATAAGCTCTCAGAATAAATCCCCTCGGAAACATTAATCACAGCGACCAGCAAGTGCAAACTGTGAGCCCGCCCGGTGTCTGCCCTTTAATCCCTCCCTATGCCTTCTGAAAAGCAGCGTAGAACAGGGACTCTGTTGATCCCTTACAGGAGTCCGAGCGATCTCTTGACCTTCTGGACCCGCTTTCACGAAAATTCACGAAACGTTGGCAAAAGTAAAGGGATATGAGAGTGAAGAGAAGAAGTGAGGGAAGACAAGCGGGAAACTGGGGTGCAGGTTAATTACTGCGGAGAAACCCTAGCCGGGAGCCCAGGGACTGGACAGGAACGGCGGCTCTGCGGTGGGGGTGGGGAGCGGATGGCGGAACAGAACGCTGGGCTAGGTTGGTAGCTGGAGCTGGAACCCAGTTCTCTTCCTTCTGTGTTTCGTCTCACGTGACCTCACGTCGACGTTGTCCCCTTGTTCCAGTCAGCTTGCGAGAATCAGGATTTGCCCCTCTGGGGCTTGCTGCTCGCACTTAAGATTTCACTAGCATGTCGTTCAATTAATCATATTCCACTTCTCCTATTTTACTCAAAACCGTCTTCCAGTTCCCTCATAATCGTAATTTGCGCCATTGCCTTTTATCTTTGATTAATTAGGAAGCTGAAAACGATAATGGAGGGTTGGACCAATAAATTAGCTTTAAGAACAGACGGACTGACGTCCAGGCTTGCTGTGTGGGTGGGCGCTGCAGAAGGAGGGGGGTAAGCGGCGGCCGCCTGAGCGGGAAATACACCCACCGGGCCTTAAATGCATCGCTAGGACCGCTCCCTTCCCTGAGGACTGAAAGACTCCTTCTCTAGTTTGAGTCTGCACTTGGAATGCAGCTTCTCCCTTCTTTCTGAAGCTTGGTTAGTGGGCCTGTTGAAATATTTCTTCAGCGAGGAGCTAGAAAGTTATCATAGATTTTTGCACTCTTTCCTCTTCTCTCCCTTTCCTGACGGAGAGATTGAGAGAATCTAAAATCCACCCCGCGGCTCCCAGGCCCAAGAAGCAAGGCTCATTGCACCTCTTTTCTCCTTCCAGGAAATCGCTCACGCCTCCAGACGGCTAAACGAGAGAGCACTTTGCGGCTCTTCACGGCTTCGCTCCAGCCTCTTTAGCTTTCAATTGAAAAGCAATTAAAGGTTTCTATAAATCTGTTAGCTCCCCTTTTATCTGGGGACCCCTGATGCATGCGATATTGCCCTTTAGATGGCTCTTCTGTGTTTTGTTTTACAATTGTTGTATCAATATAATGCGGCCTTTCTTCTCTGTCTCTATAGATACAGATACACAAGGAAACCCAGAGCTATTCAGGCTCAGTTGTCCAGGAGCCTAGCAGCGGTGCTCTTTCTCTGCGGCTGCTTTCCCTGGTTCGGTAGCAGCAGTTATGGTAGAAGCAGATGGCTGCTGATTGGGGGAGCTTTGTGGCGCTAATGCTGAATACTTTATGGAAAAGGACTTTATCATGCTTGGTTGGGCAGAGGAACGGGGGGGGGGGGTGAGATTTATGGCCAGGAAAAATAAATCTTTTTCCAAGTTGTGGCTCCTTCTCACCAGTGTCTCCACTGCCCCTGGGGTCAAACACTAAGGAATTGGTTTGATTTGATTTGACTCGCCTTTCTGCTGACAGCATTTTTTTAGTCAGGATCTGAGTGGAGCGTGCACTGAGAGACAGAAGTTTATGAAATACCCCAGGTTGCTGGTGCTGCCTCAGCACGGGCTCACCCAGGGGTGACAAGCAGAAGGACATGCTCTTAACTGCTGTTTGAGACCGTGTTTTCCTGTCTGTCTTGCTGAGTGAGGCTTCATTGCTGGTTATCCTATTATCGGTAAGGAACAAAAGGGAAGGATGCTCCCACAGCCAAAGCCAGAGGAGGGGACACTGATCTTGAAGGAGAGAGAAAATGACAAATAGGGAGAGGCATGAGTGCTTACCACTTTGAATGGGGTTTGTGCTGGAAGGTAGTTTGAGGGATATCTGTGAATGCAACATTTTCAGACTGAAATTTAAACTCAATTGTTGAGGGATACACACAGTGCAACCTTCTACTACAGGCCAAACTCACCTTAACACATGGACCCTTATCGTTCACCTTCTCTTTACCTCTCCTGAGTTTTGCTTTTTCTTAAGTCAGGTGTATTCTGCTTCTGCTGCTGGGCTGTGTACCCCCACCCCCACCCCTTGCCTTTAGAAGCTGTTCTAAAGCAGTGTCACCCCCCAAGGGCACACAGACTTGTTCTTAACATGCATAGTCCCTTGAAAGTCTGGCATTAAGGCAGGCTAACCAGTCGGGCAGTGGTGGCACACGCCTTTATTCCCAGCACTTGGGAGGGAGGGGCAGATGGGTTCTGAGTTCGAGGCCAGCCTGGTCTACAGAGGGAGTTCCAGGACAACCAGGGGTATACAGAGAAACCCAGTCTCAAACAAACAAACAAGACAGGCTAACCAATCTCAATGCTGGCTTTTTTTCTATTTCAGGTATAAGTTCTTGTTTTCCTTACCTTGGAAATGCTATTTTTCCATTTTAAGAAATTGTCAACCCTCCTTCTTGTTCCAAAGTCTCTTTACTCTGCTTTTCACATTTTATTCTGACCCTAGAAACTGAAAAGATCAGGGCAGCTTCCAAAAAGATTACTGTTTTCTACCAAAAATCACTGCTACCCCACCCCACATCCCAACAGGCATCTTTACCTCTTGGTTCTTTCTAGAGAGGAGAAAATATTTAATAATTGAGCTAAGACATATATATATATATATATATATATATATATATATATATATATATATATCATGTCAATTTGTACAGCTAACTTCTTGCCTTTTCCTAAGTGAGGGCCAAATGTTCTACCACACTTAATTCTTATGCTGACACATTAATTTTTTCATTGCCAGTAGGTTTACTCTTCCTTCACAGGAAACAGCAGCACAGAGAAGTTACTTAAACCAAGCTTGTGACAGAGCTGGGATCATAACACAAGCCTGCTCTTGCTGTATTGGAAGTTCTGAGAGGTTAAGAGGTTCCCTCAGACACATAGCTAGCTAACTGAAGACTCCGAGCACAAACATATTGTTTAGCATCCCTAATAGAGAGCACCCAACTTCTGTCTCCATTATCCTTTAGAAGGAGGAATATGGGGATCCAGGTTTTGGATTCAGAGACTAGGCTGAAGATTTCAGAGAGTTGAAGATCATAGCTTAGGACAAACATAAGTAAATCTGGTTGCGGGGAGTGTGTACAATAGGAGGAAGCAGATGCTATGCTAGAAGTAGGTACCAGGACTGGGGAATGGGAAGAGAGAGAGAGAGAGAGAGAGAGAGAGAGAGAGAGAGAGAGAGATTGAGGAAAAGGAAGAGCTTAGCCCAGTTGCCTAAAGAATGTGGGGTTTAGGGTGTGGCTTGTGAACCATCCATAGGAAAATTAGCAGTGCTCTGTGCCAAGGGCTCTGAGGTTGCTGCTCTAGACTGGGCTGCTTCCTGAAGTGTGGAGGGGGTGGGGTGGGGAGGCTAGATACTTGTTCCAGCAAAGGCTTACCGATTACAGGCCTCAGTTTTGACTGTAAGACTTGAGTTAACCAGGAATACCTCCATGAGTTTTCCATCATTTTTAGCCATCTTACCTCTGACATCCCAACCCATTCCTCTTGAATCTAACGTGGCACTGTGACCCGTGGCACTTCCCAGGCCTGAAGCAAAGCTTCCCAATGGGAATGGAGGAGGGGCAGAAACTGTGTCTATTCCTTTTATCCATCTATCCTGTCCTGTGAACTCTTGAGGGCTATTGGGTGGAGAGGCAGCCAGTATCTTGCATAGGAAGAACCCATAACAGGTTTTGCCTACTATTTCTCCCAATGCCTCCACCCAGAAGTCCTCAGGCCTCACTGAGTCCTCTGGAAAATGGGTAAATGATACACTTCCCACCTTTCCCAAAGGAAACAAAGTTAGCATTGGCGAACACAGGCGGCACAGACATGCATATTTATTTGCCCTATACTAGGTATTTCTGTGTGCATGCTAAGTAAAAACACTGCCCTCACAGTAACTTCATAAAAGGACTCCTGTATTGCCTTGAATTCATAGATGAGGCCGAAACACATGACGCATGCTCCTAAATCAAGAGCAAAACCGGATGTAGCTACTCTGCTTTGTGTGTGCTTAGTGCTGGTTTTTCTTGGGTCAGGGCTCTAGGCTTCTAACTAAAGAGACTTGTTTGTTAATGCAGGCATTGAGACCTCCCCAGGATGTCAAAGACTGAAATGAAACTAGCCCTGGCTCTTGGAAGTAATCCCTTACCATCTGCCCAGCAACTGGCTTTCCAAAATTTGCTCGTCCTGGTTCCCTCTCGGAGTCCTCATTGCGCTCCCCAAGACAGCTCTTGCCAGCTAGTTCAACTGCAGGAAAATGGAGGCTGAGCTAGGTCACTGACTGCCCAGCTAGTGAAGAGTGCAAAAAAACTACTCGAAAAAGCTGGGCGAAAGCCAGGGCTAGGTCATGGACAGGAGCAGGTGGGGAGCGATGCTGGTTTCTGTCAAAGCAGGTTTCTCCCTGGAGACCTCTTTTTACAAGGATTGAGAGACCTAGCATTGAGAGGAGGCCTTTGGGAGCCTGGAAAAAATGAACTTCTTAGAACTTCACCAAGCCTCAGCTTTAACAGGAGCTCCAAGCAAACCGGTTGGCCTGTCCCTGCTCTAAGTTCAAGGTTCCTCCGAGCTTCTCTAAAGATGGCCCCCTCCACTCCACTCGCTGTGGGTGACATGTTTTGCCCTTCCCAGGTGGCATCTTCCATCACCAGCTCTGCATTCTGATGAATTAATGCAAATGCTGTGGAGCCCTTGCTACTTACAAGCCTGGGTGCCCTCCCATTTGGCCTTCTCTGAAAGACTCTGTCACTATTGCTCTGTCACTATTGTTGAGATGTGGACACCTGAGAAGCAAAAATGTCCCAGACCCAGAAGGACTGTCCGAGCCTTGACTTGCCTCCCAAACTCTGAGCTCAGATTCAGTTCTAAACCCAATGAGTTTAGGGAGGAGATGGAATCTACTGTAGTCAGGATGCACTGGCTTTCTCCACAGGTTCAGAGGACCCCCTACCTGTGTGCAAACAATAACACTAGGACCACAGATAAACCTAGGAATGTGTGATGCGGAGGGGCATCTCTTCAGATATGGACACTGCAGAGTAAAATTATATTGAGAGAGTATATCCTTCTTAACTCTACTGCTTTGCCTCTCTCTGGGGCCAAAGGCTTTATCATATGACTTCCTCTGAAATGTGTTCTCAAAACTGTAACATGAAGACATGCAGCAAGGAGCATCGAGTGTAGTATGTAGCCAAGGAAAAGAAACGGAAAGTCATCTTTTTAATTGCTGATCTCAGCAACTTTCACACCCTGTTGTAAATGTACAAGTGTACAAAAAAGGGTTAACAGTTGTTTTGTTGTTGTTGTTGTTTGTTTGTTTTTAATGAAAGATGACATTTCAAATGTCAGAGAAACAAAGAGTCAGCCTGGAGTAGAAAGAAAGCCAGCACTGAGATTGGTTGGCGTCTCTTGGTGCCAGACTTCCAGGGGCTGCACAGGTAGCTACCTACACATGAGGGGCATCTCTGTGTGTGTTTAGTTATGGCTCTTGGGAGGGGACGGCCTTAGGGGCAGGGGGACACCGCTTTACAGCAGGTTCCAAAGGCAAGAGAGGAATACATTCCAACAGCAGACGCAGTACATCTGGCTGAAGAGAAGTAAACTCCAAAAGGGGAAGAGAAAATGCAAGATATGGGTAGATTTTTGTCTGTTTGTTTGTTTTTGTTTTCCATGACAGGGTTTCTCTGAGTAACAGTCCTGACTGTCCTAGAATTTGCTTTGTAGACCAGGGTGGCCTTGAACTCACAGAGATCCACCTGCCTCTTCCTCCCTCCAGAGTGCTGGGATTAAAGGCATGTACCACCATACTTGGTTGATATGGGCAGATCTTAAGGTAAATTTGGCCTTTAATTGAAGATTCCCCTATATGTATTCCTGATATTTGAATTTCAATTTAAATTGAATTAAAAATGTTACAGATATCCAGAGAGAGATGGGAGTCGGGGGAGAGACACCATGAATGAAGTCCATAGCTGTTTTGGCCTACATTGAATTTGAGGCCTAAGATATCATTCTATCGTAGTCATTATAATCAATTGTGTTTATTTGTAGGAGTATTTCAAAAAATCCATTTGGCAATTTCAAACATGACTCATTCTTTAAACCATGAGTTCTTGTTAAAATGTTATAGAGACTCATTTAATACCTTCAAAAGAACATACATGTCAGCCCCCACTGTCTAGGGTTTCTTCCACCTCATAAAGTTCTTTCACTGTAACACCTATGGTGTCACTATGGCTTACAACAAACTTTCCATCTTTGAGTTTTTAAGGGTATTTCTCTTCCAAGTATTCACCTTGAAAATCCCATTTGCTGGTGGCTTTACATACTTTTGAAAATCTGTTGTGAGTTCCAGGCTTTCTGAATAACTTTTGAGAAAACACCCTCCACTGGTGTTAAATTAGTTTATATAACACCTGTTGTTTATTTGCACTGAAATAACAGAGGATGGCTTGTACTCCAACAGTTGAATTGACAGTCTCAGCAAGGGAGTGAGTTAGGTTTCAGGGGACTTCTAAAACTCATGCAAAGCAATGTGGATCTCACCATTGTCATTATTGATATCAGGCCCCATCCCCCAAAGTCTCAAGGAAGTCTATCACCATTAGCAGATTCCTAGCTAGAAAGCCCTGAGCATGTAAGCAGTCTGGCTAGACTCCTTCCTCAAGAGAAGTGTTTCTGCTGCTCATTCCCAGCAACAGGATTTCTTGTAGAGTAAATGCTCACCTGCTCAGAAGGTTGGATGGAATTAGGCACCGGGATATAAGCCTGCCTCTATGCCAATAAGTCCCTACTTTTAAAACTCTAGAATTACAGCTTGACATGAGTGATGGGCCTCAGGTATTGAATGCAGAATAAGGTCTTTCTTCTATCTTTGTGAAGAAGTTAGTTATTGGGCCTCTCAACTTGGTGACATTCTCCAGATTTAAGTCAGCCTCCTCAAAAGTCTTTCTTGAATGCCAAGTATTCCATGATCTCACTCTGCCTGACCTTGATGAGGAGGGCTGAACAGTGCTCCATGATCTGACACCTTTTTGTTCTGCTCATCTCCTATAGGTCTGTTGGGGGCCAGTGGTATCAGAGTCTGGGAAGAGTTCAAGAGTCTACAGAATTGACAGAAAACTAACTGTGCCTTGTCAGATCTCTACACATTCAACTAGGGAGTTGTACAAAGTCTGGCAACATCTAAGGGTCAACATACTAGACTTCGCCCACACACCCTTTCCACCCGTGTGAGTGTGACACATTAGTTTTTAGATCAGTAGTGTATCACATCAGCCTGCTAGTCCTTCTAGAGATCACACTCAGAAATCATTGAGCCACATGCGCCACCCAAACCAAGGAAAGGCTGCCAGAGCAGGGGAATGAATCACATGTGCTTTTAAAGGCTGGATAGCTCTCAGGTAAACCTCAAGGAAGGTGCAATTGAAACTCAGAATCCCTCAGAGGAAGATAGAGACTTTAGAAAGGCAGGTTGTAATAACAATGACACCAACACAGGCAGTATCTACAGTTACAACAGCAGGAAAGACAGCTGAGGGAAGAGGAAAGGAAAAAGTCTTTCTTTCCTTTTGTTTTTCCTTTTCCCCTTCCTGTTTTCTTCCTTTTATCCCCATTTTAGGCATAAGTGAGGAAAGAGCCAGGAATATGAACTTCCTTCTGACAGGCTATAAAATTGCACATCCCATGATCTGGGTTTCCCAAGACCAGGCCAGGTAGCACATACTTTTTTAAATAACCACCCAGTGAACTAACTATAATATCCCAAGAGAGGGATAGACCTAAACTGACCTTACTTTATGCTTGTAAAGCACAAATTGTGCCCTCAATCTTGGTGACCCTTTGTCCTCACCAAGATATAAAACAAATACGCAGATTTGTCTCTCATACTCTCTTTAAACCGAGTATTATTCTCAGAAGAAAAAAAAAAAGGAGGGCTGGAGAAATGGCTCAGTGGCTAAGGGCACTCATTGTCTGCTATTCCAGAGCTCTTGAGTTCAATTCCCAGCAACCACATGGTAGCTCACAACCATCTGTAATGGGATCTGATGCCTTCTTCAGGTGTACAGGTAGATAGAGCACTCATATACATTAAATAAATAATACGTCTTAAAAAGAACAATAAAACAAAAACAGGTGTGGTGACCCATCCCTTAAATACCAGCTCTCAGGAAGTAGAGGCAGGTGAATCTCTGAGTTCCAGACCAGCCTGGTCTACAGGATGAGTTCCAGGACAACCAGGGCTACAAAGAAGCCATGTCTCATCCCCTCACCACCACCACACTCCCAATAAAATAAAAAGTAAAAGAAAGAATTAAAAATCCCCTGATCAATAGCTTTGGTAACAGACAAGTCTTTTCTGCTTCTAAGTACAGATCATGAGTCAATGCTTCCCTCAGAACGTTCCTTATCCCAAGGGATAAGATTAGTGCTATACTCTACCTGGAAGTTTTCCTTGCTCTCTCTAACTCTGACAACCTCTTCCTGTGGGAACTTGGGAAGAGCTATGGATAGTCTTCCATCTCTAAGAACAATTCTCCCTTATTATCCGGGAATAATTTCGGCTCACTATTCATCAGCAAACTCTTTTGATCACCAAGACTGTGTTGGTAGATTGCTTTGGCAAGCAAATAAGAAACATAAACCAAGAACCTAGACAGACACAGAAAAATAATGTGTTCCTACAGTGATAATTCACAGAGATGTCATTATTTTTCTCCTGTTACAGTGGTTAAGCTTTTAGAGGCCCAGCTTCTTACACCTGAGGGAGAAATTCACTGAGAACCAAATTTCCTTTCTTGTCCTTTCTTTACCCCTTCTCTTAGGTCATAAAAAGAACAACATCAATAATCCTTCACCAACTTCTCTTTAGCCTTCTCTTCCAAATCAACACTGCTATAGTCTACATAGGGGTTTGTTTGTTTGGAGTGATGGGGTTGCTACAGCTTCAAGAACCTTTGCTAAAGCAGAGCAGAGTTGCTCTTCTTACTCATTATGGTTGTATTTCTAGTCATTTATTTGGAAATAAATCCCAAGGAAAGAGCTCCAAATATGTTCATAAACCCAGTGATCTATGTCATTGCATAAATCTACTGTGTGAAGTGTATTTTTATAGTGCTGTCTTAGGCCGAGTAAGTGTCTCAACTTCTCATTTAGCATCAGTGAAATCCAGCAGTTGATTTCAAAGTAGTTTGTGCACTATCTTAGCCCATACATTGCTAGAAAAAAAGTTTTTTAATTACCTATGGAGTTTGTTAAGACTCTATTAATGATTGTCATTTTGAGTATTTATATGGCCAAATAAAATGTGCACCTCTTAAAATACTGGAGACCTCTGGAAGTAAAAATTTCAGCATACTCTTTGTTTGGTAATGTCAGCCAATTGGTCTTCAAACAAAAGAGCAACTCAGATCCATAAAATATGAGGGATTTAAATTTTAGATACGTTAACCTAAGATCAAGAAGGGAAATTTACTTAGAGGGTGGAAGAGATGAGATAAAACATCAGTTGATCACAGTGTATGTCTCCTTTAGGCTGGAGGGTTGTTTGCTTGGTGGCTGAGAACTTGGGGAAGGTAGGCCCCTACTTTCTGATGTAGTAAATTCTAGATTCCCTCTAGATTTAGACTTGAAAGTCAAGCTCATGAACTCCCATCTGAAATGCAAGGAACATTCTTATTTCACACGAGGTAGGAAAAAGAATCCAGCCCTTGAGCAGAGCCACATAAAGAGAAAGAAGATGTAAGAGGAGGAGAAGAAAAGTCAGACACAGGGAAAACACCCTCCGTTTAGGATTAGCTTTCTAGCACCCTACCTTCTGGAGTGGAATGAGTGCTTTGATATTTACAGGATGTACAAAGATTGTTAAAAATACAAGAGCTGATGATGTTTCCTGAGAAAAACAAACCTTGTGCTTTCTAAATGATAACCAAAGCAGACACAGAGAACTCTTTTGTTCAACCCATTAATGAAACTAAGGACCCCAACAGGCCTCCCCTTAAATTCCTTTGCATCCCCTGAGTCAGGCCTTGGCTTCTATACCACCACGCTCTCTCAGAACTCATTTGCTTATATTTTAGGTTGTGAGCTTAGTAGCATCTCTAGCCCTCGAACTGATTTTCTATCATGCCTTTCTATTGTTTACGACTGGGCCTTCTGGTCTTTCTTGTTCTTCCTCCTCTTAACTCACTTAAACATCTCACCTCTGTTCATCTAGCCAGATGCTTATTTTCCAGATTTGAGACAACTCTTAACAATTTTAACTCTCCAATTTGTCCTCTAAAGAATCGATATGGGGATGCTGTGTGAGAATGAGAAAGGGGACAGGAGAAGAGTGAGGAAGAGGAGGAGGAAGAGGAGGAGGAAGAGGAGCAAGAGGAGGAAGAATCAATGGAGTCATAAGAAAATTGGTGGCTAAATACAGCTTCAGACTCTTGCATAGAGGTATCTGAAGTCTGCCATTTAGCTGAACTCTTTGGCCTGGCTATTTTAAGCTGCACAAACTTGCAAGGGAGAAAGGACACTTTAGGTTGAAAAGGAGCTGCAGACCTTTCTTTGAAAGGTCAACAGTTAACCTGGAAGGCAGGTGAGAATTTTGACCTTTCTCCCAATCTCTGATGCCTCCAGCCCCAGCTTACTTTAGGCAGGGATCCTATCTGATCAGGACTGGCAACTTTCTGGGGAGGTGACCAGAAGAAAGAAAGAAAGAAAGAAAGAAAGAAAGAAAGAAAGAAAGAAAGAAAGAAAGAAAAAGATGCCAAAGAAATTAACTTCTAGGAAATTCCCTATATTTCTTCAATGTCCATTCTTCCCTGGCAGCAGGTACCTGCAAGGTACATTGATGTCTTGCTGGCCTCCAAGCTTCCAGACAGATGTCTCAGAGCCCCATAAAGAGCATACTGTCCGCTTTTGCCAACCCTCATATGCTCACCCTGAGAGGCAAGGACAGAGATTGTCTCCTTCTTAAATTCTGGCCCTGCCTCTTGCCCTTTAGCGAGTAAACTATACAACTGGATTTATACTCAACCTGACCTATTGCTCAATTGAATTCAGGGAGAGTGGGGGTCGGAATTGAGAGATTGCCTGTGTCACTCAAAGACTTTTTTTTCCTTAGGAATAGAGAGCCTACCAGAGAAAAACAGGCCGAGAGCCCCTAGCTTCATTGTTTTGTGGCCCCCGCAGAAAGAGAAAACTCTCTGGCTGTCAAAGACCTCAAGTCATTAGCATCAGCTGCAGTTCTAAAGGACAAGCCAGCGCCTCTAAGTGGCTTAGCGCACAAACGAGACTCCCGAGACAGCCTCACTCCTGTGATTCCACCATCCTCATCCGCGGCGGGATGTGAAAGGCTATTGAGAGTCCTTCTCGGTAATTTTTTTTTTTTTTAACTTTGAACCATCCTTTCTTTACTCCGAGGTCTTAGAATCCTGGCCGCCATTCCCATTAGGGGACCCCCACGGGAACCACGTAATACAGAGAGAGCACAGAAGGTGAAAAGCTTTAACACGTGAGTCCAATGACCCAGGCTTTCCCCAGCAACTATCTCCTAGACCATACCCACGCACAGACCCTTTTCCTGGGACCTAAAAATCGCCCAAGTCCCTTTAGGGGTCTGGCAGCATTCCAGATTTATCTTCTTACCCCATTCCATTGGGAGGGAGATGGCTAAACCAAGCTCCCACCAAAGCAGTCGCCCGTATTTACATGGGACTCCCTGCTAGGTAGCGCGAATGCATTTTAAGGAAGTCTGTTTGTCACCTCCTAGGCTACTAGCTTCACAGATCAGCCGCAGCTCAATGGCCAAAAAATCCCGCGGGGCAATTTCTCACACACACACCCCTTTGGGGGCTTTGGGGGGGGGGGATACCACTCAAACTCTGAGGACATACGCAAGTAGTTCATGCGCTGGCAACGTAGCCAACTCAACTCCTTGTCCTAGGTCCTCTGAGTGCCTAGCAAAACGTAAAGAGCCGCTCTGCTCCTTCTGGCACCGTCCTTCCAGAGCCTGACACGGATTTTGCCAACCCGTGAGTCCCAGAGGGACCCAGCTGTAGGAGGAGGCAGGCCAGGATGCTCTGGGGAGGCTTTGCCGCTTGAGGAAGGAGCTCGGGATCTGCCTGGCGCGGGCAGGCCAGAAAAACCAGGCTTGTGGTGCCGGAGGGAGCTCCCAGACCAGTAAGAGTTAAAGGGAGGGGACGTGGGCTGTCACGCGTCATTGGGCAGATTATGTGCAGCAAACAAAAAGTGTGTGTCTGCGTGCCAGTCAGTCATTGCATCGGGTCCATCTGTACAACTAGCGCTCTCTCTCTCTCTCTCTCTCTCTCTCTCTCTCTCTCTCTCTCTCTCCCTCCCTCCTAATCTATCTGCATCTCTCTTCTCTCTTTGGACAGAACCCACAAGACTGACACCGACACCTCTTGACATGGAGATACACTAATGTAACAGGCAGAAAGGAACACTGGGTTGCACCCCGTCGGTTCCTGGTGGCCTTATTTGGGCGACTCGGTCCTGACCTTATTTCTGGTAAGTCTATTTGCATTGACGTGGGAGGGGGGATGGGAAGAGGACAGGTTGAGTAGAAGGAGTGAAAAAATTGCCCCCCTTTTCCTCATTATCTAGAAGATAGGAGGGAAACGATCGCTGAATGTTATCTCCACTGCCAATAAGATTATACAAAGGGAGTTGCGGGTGGGAGCACTTTGCTGGAGAAGATAGGGATTGGGGAGCTCGCGGCTGCCAGACAATGCCAGCCCGGAGTGGAGGGAGAGCATCCGGCAGTAGCGACCGGTTTTCAGAGAACCCAGCTGGCTCTGGGTTTCCCCGGAGGATCTGTGGAGGAAGAGAACCCGGGGCCTAGAGATAGGCGTAGAGGCTGTGAATGGCTAGATATTAAAACCCAGGGTCCTGCCTATCGCTTATTGTGGCTGGTTTGCGTCGTGGCGGCCACCGTGGCAGCACGGACCGCTATTAGCCCGGCTGTGGGACCTTTTCGCTGTATTGTTAGATAGAACTGCATTTTAATGACTGAGTCCCTGCTGTTGCCAAAGTGGAGGGCGATCTCCTGTCACAATGAAAAGCTTCCGTGAAGGATACTTTCAAAAGCGAGCAGAAATCAAGGTACAAAACGTTGAAATGCAACGGGGAAGAGAGAGTGAGCTTATACTGAAAGGGAGCTAAGAGAACCGGTATTCTGCCACGTATCTGATTTGCAAATGGAAATCAGAAGGGGACAGGACGGGTCCAGAAACAGAAAGTAGTATCGTAAACTTTCCATTTTGTGGGTATTTTCCTTATTCCCACTGTCTGGAAAATATACTTACCATTTAGGGGACATGGAAGGCCGAATAGGAAAGAGAGCTGGCTGAAGTTACAGGCATTGCATTTCCTTACATCTGTAAGACTAATTGGCTGGTAGATGTTGATTTAAAAAAATACATTTCACCAATATTGTTCTTTAATGAGAAGCTAGCTGAACAAGAAAAGAGCAAGATCAGTTATCCCCTGCCACTTAAGGTTTATAAAGACAGAGAAATCACTGTCACTGGTGAAACTGTAGAGAAAAAAACAACTTAGAGGAATTGTTAGATTCCCCAAGAAAAAAATGACACAGCTAACTAAGAACTAGTTTAAATATCTTAAATTATTGCTTTCTTTAAGTGCTAAGCATTGCAGGGGTGTCCAGTGGCTGAGGAAGGAAACCATCCCTGTATGACAGCTTAATAGAGAGCCCGCCACTGGGGCATTACTTCTAAATTGCTGCGGATTACACAGCTGGAGAGCCCACTGAGGACCATTCAAGCAGGGCTGCCCCTTCTTGCCCAAACAGGGAGGTATCCGGGGAACTGAGAATTCACCAGTCATTACACACAGTATTTCAGACAGGGGACACTTCAAGCTTGCCCTATACCTGCTCGCTTCATGGGCCACAGGCGACTCAATCCACCCTCTTGTATAACAAGGTAACTGGGATTCAACCTCATCCATAAATAAGCATGTCGAGAAAAAATAATTACCTCTGCTTGCTGCTTTTAATTAAAGCCTCGGAGGGACAGTGTTGGATTATGGTAATGAGCAGACATGCGTCCCTTCTTGTAGGCTGCAAAGAAAGGTTAGCTGACATAGAATTAGTGGCCCTGACACTCCACTTGAAATCCATTCGCCATGCTCTGTGGTCCCCGCCTGCTAGCTAAGGCTGCTCCCCTCGTTAGAAGAAAAGAAGAAATGACATGGAGGCACTGGGTTCAGTACATAGGACAGGACTGTCCCCCAAAGATTAAAAGTTTTGGGGTGGTTATACACAGTCAGAAAATCTACATATGCGGGTTTAAAAACAAACAAACCTACAAGAGCCCTACCTTCACCCTAATGCCCCACTCTGTAAATCCTGGGGTAACGTAGACACAGCCCGCTCCAGCCTTCACAAGCTCTTTATTTTCTTTTTCTCAAGCAGGAAGTGTGCTCTCATGCTTCCCGTTCCAGTTTATTTAAAAGGAAGGAATGATGCTTCGAAGTTGGCATCTTTAAAACATGCCAGATTGATCTGCTTTATTTTTAAAGTAGGAACTATGTAAAAAAGCCGGCAAGTGCAAAGAAAATATGTCTGGTAGCGGAAACGCTCTGCCGAGGGTTCATAGCAGAAACGCAATAACAACATTCTTCTTGTCCTGGGTATCTGTCTCCAGTGATGGAGGATTCAAGCATCCAGAGAGGCCTCTGGGATGGAGAAGCCAAGGCTGTCCAACAATGTCTGACAGACATTTTTACCAGTGTATATACAACCTGCGACATCCCAGAGAATGCCATATTCGGACCCTGTGTTCTGAGCCACACTTCCCTGTATGACAGCATAGCTTTCGTAGCCCTCAAGTCCACAGACAAGAGAACGGTACCTTACATCTTCCGGGTGAGTTTTATCAAGTATGATGGAGGTGTCTGAGGGTAATTTCCTGTTGGGAATGAGCAAGAAGACATCCTAAGGACAATGTGAACATCTGAGCAGTCAGAGCAGAGTGAATGCAACAAAAATTAGAAAAGAAAACTAGATTCAAATTACCAAGTGATTTTCGGAGAAAAACAGAAAGACAATACCAAGGTTGCCTGAATTGGTGCCCTAGTTCTGGGTTCCCTGGATCAGAACTTCCTAAATCTATAAGGAGACTGTGCTAGGATTGGGAATATTTACATATCAAGCAATCCTTGGGAATACTTTTACAAGTATTGAGTAAATTTGTCTTGTAACCTGGGAGGTCTCCTCATTGCCTGATTATTGTTTTCTTTAGTTAACATTAGCTAGTGTTCAGAGATTGTATTTAAATAAAAATGGTAATTGCTTTGGCAGCAAAGCATCATTGAATCCATGTTTGTGTTTGTAACAGGCCTCTATCTTCCTAGTCTTTCTTTTTTATTAATTATTTTACTTATTTACACATCAAATGTTGCCCCCGGTCCCCCCTCACCCCCAGAGTTCCTAGTCTTTCTTCATGAAGAAAACCTGTTAGTCCTTCGTGCCACAGTTAAGAAGATGGGCGCGAGTGCCATCGAATAATTTCTAAGACCCGACCTTGCATTTCGGAAACACACGAAATTCCGTCTACTTTTGTCATGTGTGGTAACTGAAAAGGAAATTCTAAAGAGGCTAATGTGTACGTCTGACTCAAAATTGCAAAGGTTGGCTATCATGCCCGTTGACCACAAACACAGGGATGCAGTCCGATTTTGGTCAACTTTTGCAAACGTGGTTTCAGATAATTGCTTGGAAAGAAGAAAAACCAAACAGAAGAAATATCCCTGATTTCTCTGGTTTCTGTCTTTCACGTGGACACCCCCCCCCCCCTTCTTGTCTTTCTTAAACACTTTAGGTAGACACTTCGGCAGCAAATGGTTCCTCAGAAGGTCTCATGTGGCTGCGGCTGGTCCAGTCAGCCCGAGATAAGGAAGAACAGAATCTCGAAGCTTATATAAAAAACGGACAGCTGTTCTACCGCTCTCTCCGCAGGATTGCCAAAGATGAAGAGTTACTAGTTTGGTACGGGAAAGAACTGACTGAACTGCTCTTGCTCTGCCCATCTAGATCTCACAAAATGAACGGTAGGTTGGCTCGCGATCTGCCTGTGGGTCCTTCGCTAGCTGGGGAGAAGAGCAGGGACCAGCAGGGACTAAGCCTGGGCGCACCTTGCTTTTCTTGGGCACCTCATAGGCTGAACGAAGCTTCTGAGGTGTTGTGTAGAATGGAACTGGGACAGAAGGGAAGGAAAAGTTGGGGAGTGCCTGTCTTGATAAATGTACAAATCAGGAAAGAAAGTTGCACCGAGTAGAATAGTGTATTCTTTCTTGGGCGCTCAGCCCAGAAAAAGAAAGTGGATTTGTTATGGGGATGATGGCTAAGTGGCCTGGGGGTGATGCTAACTAACCATGTGGTGTGTGTGTGTGTGTGTTGTTTGCTCACTAAGCAGGGTCGTCTCCTTACACATGCCTGGAATGCAGCCAACGTTTCCAGTTTGAGTTCCCCTATGTGGCACATCTGCGATTCCGCTGTCCCAAGAGACTTCACAGCACTGATGCGAATCCCCGAGACGAGCAAGGGTGCGGCGTTGGCACCAAGGACCACGGCAGCGGTGGTGGTAAAGAGCAGCAGCAGCAACAGCCACAGCAACAGGAGGCGCCGTTGATCCCGGGCCCCAAGTTCTGCAAAGCCGGCCCCATCCACCACTACCCCGCGTCGTCCCCGGAGGCGAGCAACCCGCCGGGCGCCGCGGGTGCGGGCAGCGCCAAGCCGTCCACGGACTTCCACAACCTGGCTCGCGAACTGGAAAACTCCCGGGGAGGCAGCAGCTGCGCGGCGGCCCCGGGCGTCGGCGGTGGCGGCAGCGGCCACCAGGAGGCGGAGCTGAGTCCCGACGGCGTCGCCGCGGGCGGCTGCAAAGGCAAGAGGCGGTTCCCGGAGGAGGCGGCGGCGGAGGGCGGCGGCGCGGGGCTGGCGGGTGGCCGTGCGCGCTTCTCCGAGCGGCCGCTGGCGACCTCCAAGGAGGAGCTGGTGTGCACGCCGCAGCAGTACCGCGCCGCCGGCAGCTACTTCGGCCTGGAGGAGAACGGCAGGCTCTTCGCGCCGCCCAGCCCCGAGACCGGCGAGGCGAAGCGCAGCGCCTTCGTGGAGGTGAAGAAGGCGGGCCGCACGGTGGGCTTGCAGGAGGAGGCGGCGGCGACAGACGGCGCAGGGGGCACGGCCGAGGACCCCGACGCGGGAGGCGGGATCGCCGGCGGCGGCAACGGCTCGTCCACCTCCGCGGCGGGGTCGCCGGGGGCCCCCGAGAAGCTGCTGGCCCCGCGTCCCGGAGGCGCTCTGCCCGGGCGGCTGGAGGGCGGGAGCCCCGCGCGTGGAAGCGCATTCACCTCTGTGTCGCAGCTGGGCGGCGGGGGCGGCGCGGGGACCGCGGGGACCGCGGGGGGCTCCGGGGGCGGCCAAGCGACCTCATCGGACGAGCGTAAGAGCGCCTTCTCGCAGCCCGCGCGCTCCTTCTCGCAGCTGTCCCCACTAGTCCTCGGCCAGAAGCTGGGCGCGCTCGAGCCGTGTCACCCGGGAGACGGCGTGGGTCCCACCAGACTCTACCCGGCCGCCGCCGATCCGCTGGCTGTGAAGCTGCAGGGGGCTGCGGACCTGAACGGAGCCTGCGGGCCCCTCGCGAGCGGCGGCGGCGGTGGCTTGCCCAAGCAGAGCCCCTTCCTCTACGCCACCGCCTTCTGGCCCAAGAGCTCGGCCGCAGCGGCGGCAGCAGCCGCGGCGGCCGCGGGGCCCCTGCAGCTGCAACTGCCCTCGGCGCTCACCCTGCTGCCGCCCTCCTTCACCTCGCTGTGTCTGCCCGCGCAGAACTGGTGCGCCAAGTGCAACGCCTCCTTCCGCATGACCTCCGACCTGGTGTACCACATGCGCTCTCACCACAAAAAGGAGTACGCCATGGAGCCCCTGGTGAAGCGGCGGCGGGAGGAGAAACTCAAGTGCCCCATTTGCAACGAGTCCTTCAGGGAGCGTCACCACCTGTCCAGGCACATGACCTCGCATAATTGATGCGTCAAAGACTCCGGCTTTCCACGCGTGTGCACGCACAGTCAAGCCACCTGCAGGAGCAGACACGCGCGGCTATCCACCACTACCTTATGTCCCCAAACACTGCAACCAAACACGTGCACACACAGGTCCCTCCCCTCCCCAGGAGCCTCATCATCCAAATGTTTAATTTCACACACACACACACACACACACACACACACACACACGGACGCACACATAGACAGGATGGTGGATTTTGGATTGGGTGGGTTATTTGAGGGGGTTTTCTTTTGAATGCACGAATTTTCACTTTCCCAAAAACAAAGGTACATTTTAAAAAATGTCATATATTGCAACATATTGATGCATTTGTCATACGTTTCTACTTAAATTATTAAGCACTTATGGTTTAGATGTAATAATTATATGTAAGGACAAAGTTTATTTTAGATATAAAGTAATGGAGGAAGATGAGATGCTTTCTGCATTTCCTGATGACAGCTGTGTTCTTACAAAAATAAGCAAAATGAATAAAAAGGAGGTCACCAGTTTAAGTTTCCAGGGGGAAGTGCATGTATCATGAAATGATTATGGACTTCAGTGAAGAATGTCATCAATGATGTAAATATGTATTTCCTTTTAATACAAAGTGTAATTTTGTGCCAGTGAAATGGAGTCTCAATAGTTATGTGTTTCTTTTATCCCTAAAAGATTTATTAAACTTTATAGTTTATCCAGGTATGTTGGATGCTTTGACAATAAATAACTATTTTCCTCAAAGCAAATATTTGGAAAGTTTACAAAACTATTTTTAGGTCCATAGAATACTTTGGGTAGTCGATGCATTTTCATTGACTTCTTGAAAAGAAGGGAAGGGACCACAGTCTTCTCTGCAGGTATTTACCACAAGCCAGTTTTGAGCCTAAGGGTGTCACTTGAAGATTCTTTGGCTGAAAGGTGTTGGGTTTAAGGATCAGGGACAAATCACTTAGGCACAGTAATCGACATACAGGGAACTTGTCAGGACATCATTGGTGTCCCTTCCAGAAGGAAAATAATTAATCTCCACATAAGTGACCAGTTTTTGGACAGCATCTGGAAGAACAGACTTTTAAAAATGCCCACTTTAGGATCTAGTAGTGATGCTTCTTCCAAGGGATGCCCTATATTCTAGAACTTTCAGTTTTCTATTCATGAAGGACACTATAGAGAATATGTCAAGTAACCAGATTTGAAAGATCAAGGTGTGATGATGGTCTATCAAATGGCTCAGTTTCCACACTTGTACACCCGGGAGTGAACCCAAGATAAAGATACTGATGAACCAACTGGTTCTTTATGAAAAGTCACGTCATCCTCAGCTACTGTCATCAGTTCTTAGAGACATCATGCATATGTCTGGTGTACACTAAATCCTCTACATTAAAAAACAAATGACCAATGAGGAGCCTTCTTAGGCAGCGTCCTCAACCCCAGCAACACACACACACACACACACACACACACACACACACACCACAATCAATCTCTCTCTCTCTCTCTCTCTCTCCTCCCTCCCCAGGAACAAATTTATTTCTTCAGAGATTGCACTCTAACCTCCCCTCCCCTTTCTGTTGATTCCCCTCTTATGTCTGAAGGATGCTGTTGGTTAGATGTTTAGTGAGAACTCCACACATGTCTCCATTTCAAGGCTTTCCAAAAACTTTCCCTAAAGGATTTGAAGCCTTCATTGTCTTAAGGCCACCAGACAGCAAGTTGCATTTAGAGTAGGGAGCCCGGAAAGAATAGATGTCGAGTGATATAGTTATTCAGGGAATATGACCACGGTTGGTGAAAAAAGCTGTTTGTCTACCTTGGAGTCATTCAAATACTATTTTGGTACCATAGCTCTTTGAGGCCTGCTTTCAGTTTTCCCACATAGTCTGATGATTTTACACTCAGTCTGCTCAAAATGTAAGAAAAAACAAAAAAAGAATGGTCCAAAATTTACCAGTTTTACCTCTGCTAATGTTGGCTGGTGTTGTCATTGTTCACATCATTTGGTGTACCTGTGGATTATTTATGTCTTCTAGAAAACCAGTGAAACACATTCTAGTGTCTTCAAATTACTTCTAGCACTGAAGAAGGTTTTTGTTTTTTGTTTTGTTTGTTTCCCAGTGAAACAAATAATTGAACCTAGCGAGAGATTTCTAGGCAAAGGCCAAGATTAGTTGTGAAGAAAACTGAATAGCAGGAACATGGGATGATACTTAGGTGTAAAGAGAAAATAGTCCTTAGGTGTTACTTCAATTACACTGTCCGACTGATTAAATTCTCTATGCTTGGGACTCTACTGTATTACTGGAACAAAACTATTAAAAATGAGCAAGCACAAGGCCGTCTTGGGAATTAACTTTAAGAAAAATATACTTGAATTTGCTTTCCTAGTCTATCTGACCCTTCTGGAATTCCATCTTTCACTTAACATCTTCATTATCAGTGGGGATTCAGACAGAATGGAATTGTCTGAGAAAAGTTCGGCGAATACTGCTTCTGGAAAGGGTTTTCCGAAGGGCACATGCACACAGGCTAGTCCCTTCTTTATTCTCTTTGGTTTGGTTATTATCTTACACATGCAATCAAGCAGAAAGCCTCTCAATGGCTGAGCTATCTCCTAGACGATCCAGGTAGGCAGACACTTTAGATCGGGGTTGGCTATGCAGATCACTCTGGGCACAGACCGTTTTGGCGGGAGAAGTAGAGGGAGGATGCCCAAAGCTAGTTTTACCATTAGCCAAGGCAAACTCGGTAATGTTTTCTTTTACCGGGGCCCTGTCAGATGCACAGCGATCCTTTCCCGTATCTAAGGCTCCAGAAGAGAGCTTCTAGAATTCCAAATCTCTCCTAGCTGAGGTCATTGGCTGAAGCTGTGTTAATGCCTGCACGCAGCTGCGGAGGAAAGAAGGTCACCGGGCTCCATGACAAGCTGGTTCCACAAATTTTATGCCAGGTGTCCCAAGCTTCCAGGCCACGCAGGTGGCCTGAGCTTTGAGTGTCCTGCCGGAAAAGCAGGTCACAAAGTCAGCCAGTTGAGTCCCAGCATTTGTTATATCTCAGTCATTGGAATAATGCCCGGAAGTGATCTGACATCTGGGGTCTCCTTCTCCAGGCACTTGTGCATGGAGGAGCCCATATGTTACAGGATGTCTTTATGGGTGCACCGTGCACCCACAGGCCTGCAGAACAGGGAGGGGGCATGAAGGGATGCACGTGTATCTGCTGGAATGTACAGCATTGGAGAGTTAAGTCCGAAACGAAATCTTATCTGGGAAAGTTACCGAGTCCTAGCAGCCTTGAGCTTGCAGCCCAAGTACTTCCGGAGCCTGGAGTGTGGCAGTCTCAGTAGGGCGGGCAGAAACTAGTTGCAAACACAGGCTGTGGTCTGGTATACAAACTGAGTGGTCCTGTGTCGGATCTCTGAACTATGGCTTCCTGTTCCCTGTTAAGCTTGTCCCTGACAGCTTAAGTCATTTAGGCGTTTTGCCAGTGAATGTTACCTCTAATGGGAAATTGTTGAACAAACAAGGACCAGAAAAGTCCAGATAGTGTCCTTTCCTCATCCTTCACTCGTTCTTATTGGAGAATTGACCGAATCTGAGAATTGAAGGCCCTGAGCAACCTCACTTGGGGGGTGGGGGGGTCCAGCTCTTCCACTCATTCTATTTCTCATATGGAGCGTGGTTCTCCCGCCTGCCCAAGATGTGCTGCAAGTTTCAAGGCTGGGTCAGTGGCCCCAGGGATCTGGCAGAACCCTAAGCCCAGCACCCAGAGGGAAGGCCAGCACCTGCAGCAGGGGTGTGGGGTGTGGGGGTGGGGGCTAGATTTCCCTTCTTTCTTTCTGGGTGTCTCAAGCTCAGGTTCTGGAATTAATATCCTGCTTTCTTAAGTCCTCATCCCCTCACTCCCACGACCTTTCTGTCTCTCGGGGTCCTAAGGTTTTGTGGAGGTTTTCCTTCCCAGTTTTATAAGGAAAAATCTCCTTAGAAGCTCTGCCCTTCGGGCTACTGGCATCAGTAGTTCCTTATGGAGATTACACTATAAATTACTCACTCTGGGACTGGAAGAGATGGACTATCCAAAACACACACACACACACACACACACACACAGACACCACAACCTCTTACAAGTTGTATGTATACAGGAATGTAAGTTTGCACACATGTCCACCTATCTAGAAACATGTGCATTTAGTATATATACAAACCGCATATAAATTTTAATACATACTTGAGCACATAACAGGCAGGAAGTATTTAAAATTTTCTTCCTATACTGACTTAGCTTAATCTTCACAACCTAACCAAGCAGATGGACACTAAGGAGCAGATCCCCTCATGTGTCAGCATGGTTAGTATGGCTGTCACTCTGGAACAGAAAGGTGGGTATTTAATTGTGTAGAGTATAGAGAATAGTGGTCATAAGTCAGGAGACATGCTCCAAAACTTATGGCCTAGCTGTTTATGTTTCCTGTCTGGAATGTGAGTAATACCACCTGTGGACTTACCTACAATGATGTCTTGAAACTCAGCTAAAGTCATCTATGTAGTAGAAGTTTGCCATTTTGTCATATACAACGGGTTTCACTATTGGTGAGCAGGATAAACATTTTTAAAAAATTTATATACATAAAATAAACTTTATACAATGTTAGCTAGCTTTCAGCCATACCAGAAGAGAGCATCGGATCCTATTACAGATGTTGTGAGCCAATGTATGGTTGCTGGGAATTGAACTTAGGACCTCTGGAAGGGCAGTCCGTGCTTTTAACCACTGAGCCATCTCTCCACCCTCTCCAGGATACATTTTTATGCTCTCTTTATTTATCGTCCTTAGCTGATTAAGATACTCTAGCACCTCTATGAGGAGTCTTTTGTGGCCTTAACTTTCTTTAATGATCTAGGCTTATTTTTAACCATAGGTGAAAGTGATCACTGGTTGACTTTGGAGGTACACATGTAACTACTTTCAAGACTTCTCCTAGTATCTCAAGCTTACAAGAGAGCCACTTGGGGTGGGGGGAGAGGAGGGAATGTGAGACAAATCAAGCCAAGTTCAAGTCCATTCATTTGCATATAGTTTTAGCTACCTTAGCTGCAACAGGACTAAAGTCGGGTACTTATAAATGATAAGCCACCATGGTTATAAAGATAAAATGGATCATAAAAGGAATCCAAACTATAATTCATCCTGTCGTAGACAGAGTGATCGGAACATAGAAAAGTAGATATTCCTCTTCCTGGTTGCTTTATGACAAACAGCACCTGACTTGGGAAGGTCTGCTGTGCTCAGTACATGAGCCAGTGTCCCTCTCGCCCCCCCCAGATCATGATGCCTCCTGAGCTGATTTATCTGTTAATATCATCCAAAGGAACCCCTGGCTTCAGCTTACGCCTTTCAGTATTTAAAGGTGCACTGTGAGCTACAGGACACATAACTACTTTTAAAAATGGAGACTTGAAAACACCTACCATATCTCCCCTTTTCTGTGTGTTCTTTGGGGAACAGATACTTAAAGGAAATGGTAAGATCTTTTGTAAACTTTTTGTCTAAATAAATAAATAAACAAAAAGTAACTGTCAGTTCTTTGTTTCTCCCCAAAATGCTCAGCCACCAACTCTTAATGCCATCCCCATCCTCATTTCCCAGGTTTCAGAAGAGAAATGCACAAATCACTTATATCCTTGGGGGGGGGGCCCTCTGGGTGGATTGTTTCCAGGGTTGAAATCTGGACTACTGCCCCAGAGGTACACCTTTTCTCTGAGGTCATCTCTGGGCAGCTTTGCCATTGTTAAAAAATTGGAAATTGCTTGTGCAACTCAAGTAATCTTTTCTGTTTCCCCCCTCCCAGTGAAGTTTTAAATTATTTTTTTGCTAAGGTACTTGATGAATTCTTTTCTCTCAAATAAAGTAAATTAAGATCTGTTTCCTCTCTGGCAAGATTTCCCCTTGGATCTTTAAGAAAGACAAAGGTGGTCAAACAGGACACCCAGCCCAGAAATCCATGGAAGTCACAGATAGAAAAGTCTTAGTTTGCTTCTCTTCTAGGCTCAAGGGGGGAGGAAGGGGGGCCAAATGAAGAACACAAAGGGAGTATGACTCCAGAGCCTACCCCAGGAAGATTAAAGGTAGCATTCAGGAGGGCAATTAATGTCTCCACTCAATGCTTTCAAGGATAGTGCCAGTTAACTACTGGCTTTAGAAAGGAGACCAGGCAGGGATAAATACTGAGTGTGAGTAAGCTGATCTCCAGGGAGGTTTAATCTGCTAGCTGAATTCCATCCCCAAACCCCCATCTTCCATTGCTCACATCACTAGGCTTTTAAAAATCCCCCCTTCCCCAGACCCCCAGAACTCCTGGAGACTGGACCACCAACCAAAGAACACACATGGAGTGACCCATGGCTCTGGCCACAGATGTGGCAAAGGAGGGTCTTGTTGGCCATCAGGGGAAGGAGAGGCCTTTAGGCCTGAGGGTGTTAGATGCCCCAGTAGAGGAGAATGCTAGGGAGGGAAGACAGGAGTGGGTGGGTAGGTGGGTGGGTGAGCACCCTCATAGAGGCAAGGGGAGGAGGGATGGGATAGGGGGTTTCCGAATGGGAGCCCTGGAAAGGGGAAAACATTTGAAATGTAAATAAAGTAAATATCAAAAAAAAAAAAAAAGAAAGAAAGAAAGGAAAAAGAAAGAAAAAGAAAAAAATCCCATCTTCCTCTTTTTCCTCCTTTAAGCAAAGAAGTAGCATCTAATATCCCCATCCGTGTCCTTAATAGCCAAGATAAAAGTTTCAGCTTATATTAGATTTGTTTTTAAAATGGCCTTTTTTTTTTTTCTCCACTTAATCTCTAATTTTGGAACATCTCACTAAAGAGGAAGCACTGGTATGTGGAGGCACCTCTCCACCCAGGGGGATAATGCTCCCAAATTAGAGGTATTTGATTTTGAAGCTCTGGTTTTTTTTAAGTCTCCAAGCATGCCTAAACCTAAAACCAGGAGAGACATTTAGAAAACGCAGCTTTCAAAAACTCAAATTCCATACCTAGGGAAGAACAGCATGGTAGGACAAGTCACATCAAGTTATATGCTTGCCATCAGCTCACATGTGAACTTCTTCTTTTTTTTAAGATTTATTTATTTATTATATGTAAGTACACTGTCACTCTTCAGACGCCTCAGAAGAGGGCATCAGATCTCATTATGGATGGTTGTGAGCCACCTTGTGGTTGCTGGGATTTGAACTCATGACCTTCAGAAGAAGAGTCGGTGCTCTTAACCGCTGAGCCATCTCTCCAGCCCCAACATGTGAACTTCTTAAATCCTTCAAATATTCAAAATACATTTACTTTTAACAACTCAAATCTAGAGGGTTGGGATTTCCTGCATCTATATAAATTGATGCACATATGTAGTCTATCAGCTTCTCTCTAGGAGATCAAGGAAGAGGTTCCTTTTGCATACATTTCAAAAGAAGTCTCTTGTTTTATTACTATTAAGCTGCTGTTTTGATCCAGTGTCTTCATGCATAACCTGGGCTGGCTGGGAACTCAAAACTCTTGCTTCATCCCCACAAGTGCTGAGCTGACAGGCATGGGCCACTCTACCAGGTGGGAGGGGAAATCCAAAGCTCAATGATGTATTGTTTCTGAGTGCCTGTCATCTTAGCTTTTTGTAGATGCCTTCTCACAGATGCAGGATACAGTCAACTAGAAAACCTAGTAAGGGTGCAGATGTGACATCACAGTCTCGTGGACACCATGCAGTGACAACTGAAAATACAGGCTATCTCCACGAGATTCACATTCTTAAAAATTATCATCATCATCATCATTATTATGTGCATTTATTTATGTGGGGCACATGTATGCCACTCGTGTGTGTGTGTGTGTGTGTGTGTTTGTGTGTGTGTGCACGCACTTGTCTAAGTCAGAGGAATCAGTTCTTTCCTTCAGCCATGTGGGTACTGAGGATCAAATGTGAGCCAGCAGGCTTGGTTGCAAGCACCTTCGAGCCATTTTACCAGCCCAAGAATTTCATTTTGAAGAGTAATAGGCATTAGCAGCTACTCACACCAAGAAACAAGAACAGAATCCAAAGGACTTTATAGATGTCCTATAGGAAGGGATTACTCCTAAGTCACTGTTAACTTAAAGATGTAGAGCCTGTAGGCAAGACCAGAGACCTCATGGGACTCTCACAGGAGCCAGAACCATTGACTGTCAGCAGTTGACTGGGAACCTTAGAGAGTGGCTGTATCTGCCCTTAGGTAACGTTGGAGAAGGGGCTAGAACCAGCCTTAGGACTGCTAGAGATGCAGGAGTTGCCACCTTAGAAAACGGCTCTGTCCCTGAGACAGAGTGTTCAGTGCTTTATACTGTTGTATATACAGGCTTCTTTTTCTTCTTCAGCACTGTTCTGTCTACATTTCAGATGGCCACAGTTTGCTCTTTCCTTTCCACTAAAGCCCAAGGAGATTCTGTAAATAAAACTTGAGACTGGGGCTGGAGAGACAGATGTTAAGAGCGCTGGCTGTTCTTTCAGAGTACTCAGGTTAAATTTCCAGCACCCACAAGGCTGCTTTCAGCCTTCTGAAACTCCAATTCTAGGGGATCTGACTTCCTCTTCTGGATCTCTTTTGCTGGCCTACATGGTCACCAAGTATGTACTAATAATGCACATATTAGCAGGCAAAACACCTACATAAATAAAAGAAAATAATTTAAAAATATTTTTAGATTGTGAGGATTTGAGAAAGCCCCTGTTAAGAGTACTTAAAAAAGAAAAGAAAACAAAACAAAACAAAAAAACTTACTTATTATGTATATGGCGTTTTGCCTGCATGTATGCTTGCAGGCCAGAAGAGGGCACCAGATCTCATTATAGATGGTTGTGAGCCACCACGTGGTTACTGGGAATTGAACTCAGGACATCTGGAAAAGCAGCCAGTGCTTTTAACCTCTGAGCCATCTATCTCTCCTGCCCAAGAACACTTTTAAATTAAGCAGAAGAAATTGTTTAAATCTTCATGTGTTAGCCCACCCGCTCAGTGGCTCTCACTTCACTCTATATAGGTCTATGCATGGGGCTTTCGGAAATTGCTTCACAGTTCTTTTGTACATATGCTCTTTCAGGATCTGACACAAAGTTCCCAGGAACTCTCTTGAGCCCAGGCTTATTGAAAAGCTAGTGGCAGAAGTGTTGAAAATCACTTGAGCTATCAGTTTGTCCTTAGGTCCAGCCCACCAGCCAACCATGGCTCTGTCTCTGCCAGCAATTACCTTCATAGGAGCTGTCATTTTCTGAAGGGGTGGGTCTAAGCCTTGGTGCTTCTGCAGCTGGTGCCAAGGCAGCAAGTCTCTACTTCCTACCAGCCATTGAACTAAAGATTACTGTATTCTCTTGCCAGATAGGACTCAGGGCAGTGTCTCAGGAAGCAGGGTAGAAGAGCTTAGGAGTACCAAGTAGAAAGCAGTGCAGAATGTACAAGCACTCATCAGATCGGAAGCTGCCCATGGCCCTTGAGCACACTCTGAGTTCCTGGAACTTATCCTTTGTATAAACATGGCTGAGAGAATTCTGCCTTTCTAGGCCTCTAGACCTGTCAGGATACTCTAACAAAAGGGAAGCAACACTCTGACAGTGGGCCATAAGTATAAGATCATCTCAAAGTTCCCATAGTTTTTCATAAACACTCAGAATTCTCGTTTAAAAAAAGAAAGAAAGAAAGAAAGAAAATCGTCTCATGGGTCAGAAGATCAAACATCAAATTCCGTTTTGGCTATGCCATTTCCTAGCTGGGAGACCTTGAGTGAAGTAAGGTCTCTAAGCCCCTGGATTGTCACCTATAAAATAAGAAGGATGAGGTCACAGCTTCCTAGACTTTAGAAACGATTTGAAAGTTTCATAACGGGGCTTTGCTGTACTTCTGGAAATTCAGAATAAGAATGGGAGCTTCTAGAGACTGTTAAGATTCATATTTTAATGAAGCTGCAGGATTATTCTCTAGTCACCTTTTGGAAATTTATCTAGATCGGTAGCTCTTCATTGTGGTTTCCTATTAGAAGCCTTTGGAAAATGTAAAAATTACTAATGGCCAGTCCCATTTCAAATTAATTTCTAAGACTATTTGGTGTCTGGGGTTGGACCCCATGTTCTAGTGGGCAGAAAAGTTCTGTCCTGTGGCAAAGAATCTGTGAGTTAGATCCTACCTAAGAGATTCTCTTAGTTTCTTAAAAAATTGTCATTTAATTACAACAGTTCCCCTTGCCTTTCCTCTCTGCGAACCCTCTCACACCCCTCCTCAATCCCCCTCAAAATCATTTTCCTAATTGTTACTACCCGCACAGGTGCATATACATATATATTCCTAACTGTGACCTATTGAGCTCACACACTGTTATTTATGATTTAAGCGCTAACCATTTGACACTGGATAACCAATTGTGTGCTCTTCCCTGCAGAGGACCTCCCCTCTCTCGCTCCCAGCTTTACTCAGTTGCTGGTAGTTCTTTGAGATTGGGGACCTATGGGTCCCTGTCCTGACACTCCACCTCCAGGCAGTTCTACTTGTTCATTGCTGTTCTTCTCGTTCAGCTCCTGTTGGGTGGTCCTGTTGGTGAGACCAGAAGACCTCCGTCTCTCAGAAAACACCCTGCTCCTCTGGCTCTTACTATTTTTCTGTCCTCCTTTTCACTGGGTCCTCTGAGTATTAAGTGTTTTATAGATATATTGGGACTGAGATTCGTGACTCTGCAATTTGACTGGCTGGTGTTTTCTGCAGTGGTCTCTGCCCTAAAGAGACATCTCTTTGATGAGGGGTGAAGACTGCTCGTATCTGTAGGTATAAGGACAACTGTTTATAGATTGTTGCTAGGGATTGTGCTGCTTTAGTAAATTCATCATTGTAGATTCTCCTCCAGAACCAAGACTTCCTAGTGCTGGGGACTCAGCTAGGTTTCCTGTACCTTAAACACCAGTCATCTAGATTTCTGTTTCTATACTCTAGTAGTTTAGCATGTAACTGTGAACTGAATTGGATATACAGATTTATTATTGTGTGCAGAATTGTTTGCCCCCAAATGTATGCACAGAAGTCCTAACACCCCAAAACATTGAATATGATCATATGTAGAGAAGCCCATTACTGGGGTCACTAAGGTTAAATGAAGTCCCTGGCTTAGTTCCCACTTCACAGGACAGATGTTTTTATTAGGAAGAGGAATGGTAATACGGAGAACACTGGCAGAGGGACTCCCACAAGAAGAGACAATGAGAAGGAGGCCATCTATGGGTCCAGGAGAAAGGGCTCAGAGAAAGATACACTATGAGCTCATCGGTCTGCCAGACTATGGACAGTGAGGAAGCAAACATGTTGCTGTCGTTCAATACACTGCGATTTGTTTTGTGGCATTTGTTTTACTGCAGCTCTAGCAAGCATACAGCCAAACTGCTTACTAAACCCACCGGACTTCGGTGAACACGGTAGTTGTCTTGTTTGTTCAGAAAGAACATACTACTAAACAAGTACAGATGGACTAAAATAAGCCTGACTGTTCAAAATAATGAGTTTAATAGGATTTTAGCCCAAAGTGATTATTAAAATGAGCCGTGGAAATAAGAAATATATTTAATAATCTGTTTCCAGAGCTAATGTATTAAGCAATTGGACTCAGGAAAAAAAAATAGAACAAAGAAAGTATGCAATAATTTTTATCAAATAAGAATAGCCCTGCTTCACTTAATAAATTGCAATCAAATATTTAATATGATCCTTTTGGAGTTAATGCAAATCCTGATTAAGAACATCTGTGGAACACAGTTTATTATTTTAGTTTTTATGCTGGAAATGTACGTCCCTCATATTCCCAGGTTCCTGCATCTCTGTGTGAAGATTTCTTTAGTCTTATTTTTTTTAATCTTAATTTTCAGTTGGTTCCACCAAAGGGGGGAAAAATCCAAATAGGTATTTTCATTTTACCAGAATTATAAAGAAAAAAGATATATTGCCACCTAGTGGAAAACAGACTGAATCTCTGTGTGATCAAGGTTCAACCACAAAATGGGTGGTGGGGAAGTGTTTCTGAATGAATATGGTGCGTTGCAAATCAGAGAACAAGTTCCATGCCTGCCTGTCAGTCGTCTTGGACCTTTGCGCAGTGTGTTATCACTGTTTGCATCAGCCACCCTGTGGATCTGTTACTGCTCGTTGCTGATTGACACATCTGAGCAGTTTTCCTTAAAGGCATTTAGCTGAAATAGTAAGACAATTCACAGAAAAATATAAACCAATTGTCACTACAGAAAGCCAGTAAGTAGTATGGTAACCAGCTAGGGTAATTACGGTTGACTTGGAAAAGTCATGACTCTAGGTGTTATTTCTTCATCCTCCTAAATAAGTAATAAGTAAATAAGAAGGATTACATGATTTGTCAAAAGTTTTTAATTTTAAGATCTGACCACATACTTAGACTGTGCAAAGTTTTCTTCCTTTTAGCATCAAGTTTTGTTTGTTTGTTTGTTTGCTCGTTTGTTTTTCCTTTTTGTTCTTCAGTAACTGCCCGCGTTCTTTGTAGAAGTAGTGTTCATGAGTTAATAGGTGTCTGTCTTGGAGCAACATTTCAGAACAGAGCTGAAGGAGCTTATGAATGGAAGGAAGTCCCTGTCTATTTACTTGGTTGCCAGGTTCCCAGAGCATTTCTTTTTCCATAAGAGTAAGGTGACCTGGCTAATTTTATCTTCAGCAATTGCGTTGCACCCAGCTAAGTTATCCTCACAGCTTCTCTCTGGATATAGCATCCTTTATTGTTTCCTGTCCCCAACTTTAAGGAAGTGCTTATTAACTGATTTACTGGCGCTGACCTTTAGCAAGTATGGAGGGGTGCTAATTACTTGGTACTCATGTAGGAGCCTTTCTTACCATAGGCCAGGGAGGCAGGAGGGTTTAAAAATACTTGTCTTTCAGTAGCTTGTGGCATGTCCCGAGAATGTCACAATCCTTAGTTAATCATAGAAGGTGGATGGCTTCTGACAGGCTCTATGTCCTCTGATATAAGTAAGGCAGGGAGCTTAAGGTGGATGGATTTTCCTTTGCACTAAAAAGAGTCACTAATGCGGTCCTTTCAAATAGTATGGGTCTCCTACGAAAATGTCGAGTCTGGGAAACAAGGAAGTCACAAAATACCTTAAAGGGTAGGCAGTTGGTATTATTATTTAGCTTTAAAATAATAAGTAATAAGGGACTTATTTTTAAATATTTTTAAAGGGAAGTATTTAAACTTTCCTCTCTTCCTGGTCTATGGCAAGTTAGTACCAAGTGTCTTTGAATACCTCATTTCTGACTATATTTACAAGTTTTACAAATCAGTTACAAACAACAAGAGAAATGGGATCTCATTTTTCTCCCTGGAAACTTTTAAAATATATCTTCTTCAGTAATAGTTGATTTATAAATGTATTTTCATACCATTGCTTGCTCTATCCTGAATGAGAAACTACAACCACCTACCTCCTAGAAAGTCTAATGTTCTTGTTTACTGCATTTTTTCCTTTTTATATAAAAATTATTAGGTTTATTTGTTTCTTTCGTGTGTATGAATGTTTAGCCTGAATATATGTTATCACGTGTGTGCCTGGCCTAAGAAGGTCAGAAGGATGTTCTGGATTCCCTGGTACTAGAGTTATAGATGGTTTCGAGCCACCATGTGTGCACTGAGAATCAAACCCCTGTCCATTGCAAGAGTAACAGGTGCCCTTAACTGCTAAGCTAACTTTCCAGCTCCATTGTGCTTTCTTTAGAAGTAATCTAGTACACAAGTTCACATCATGTCAGAGGTAAGACTGTCCATTTAAACTGTGTCTCACTCAGGGTTTGTATTCCTGTGCCACCAAGAAGCAAATTGGGGAGGAAAGGGTTTATTCAGCTTATACTTCCACATTGCTGTTTATCCCCAAAAGGAAGTCAGGACAGGAACTCCTATAGGGCAAGAACCTGGAAGCAAGAGCTGATGCAGAGGCCATGGAGGGATGTTACTTGCAGGCTTGCTTCCCATGGCTTGCTCAGTTTGCTTTCTTATAGAACCCAGGACTACCAGCCCAGGGATGGCACTACCCACAATGGGCCCTTCCACCCTTGATCACTAATTGAAAAAATACCTTACAGCTGGATCTCATGGAAACATCTCCTAAAGGGAGGCTCCTTTCTCTGTGATAACTCCAGCTTGTGTCAAGTTGACACACAAAACCAGCCAGCACAAATTGTAAAGAGCCTTTCCTCTATCAACTTTGAAAGCGCCTCCCATTGCTTTCATTATCTGAGTTACAAGCCGTCTCTGCCTCCATCTCTGTCTCTGCCCCCCCCCCGTCATCTATATCCATCTTCAGTGTTTCGACCAGGCAGGTAGCTTCAGCAACAAAGCATGGCAAATGAGTACTGCATGCATGAAGCAAGATTTGGAAGTGACAAAGACAAATTAAATGTCCTGACACATGTCATTAGGCAAACTTTCTATACATAAAAAACAAACAAACAAACAAAACACTTTTAGGTTGATCTGACTCAAATTCCAGTATAATTTAATATATCTGCTCCAGGAATAGATACATCTGCCAACCCATTACTATTATTTTCTGTACGCCAACATTTCCCCTCCACTGAAGTTAAGTAGTATCAGATAACAACAACAACCCCTCATTCTGAGCAGACTCCAGGAATGGATATTTTAAAAGATAACTACTATTGACTGTACTATTTATTGCTAGCATTAGCTGATAATTAATCAAATATTACTTTACAGTAAAGTGTTTTATTATTGGAATGTGTGATGTTTTAATATAAATTCCAGAAAAGCTGAGGTTAGAAAGTTAAAGGTCTTATAATAAATGAGAAGAGATTTCTAAAGTCACACATGTGGAATTCCAGGCATTTTCTGTAGCTCTTAGTAGAAAAAAAGTCATAGTTAAATGAAAGACTTGGGCAATGCTGCTCTTCTCAGACTTTAGGGAGTATTGAGTTAGGGAAATTCTAGGAGGCATATGTAAACTGACCATGATTCTTCCTGCTAAAATATTCTTCTGCTTAGGTGTAGAATGCTTTATTAGCCCCTGTTTCTATTGGATGCAATTATACATATGCATGATAATAAGCTTATTTATATTCAACAAAACATTCATTTGGCAAGCAGCCTAGAATATTCTAGTACTCTAAGAGTCAAGCAAATGCCTCAGAGATTCAAAGTCTTTGTTTCCTTTTCAATATTGCAAAGCGTAACAATTCTTCATCCTCTTGTTGCTACATTGTGAAGAGTGTATCAATTGACAAGTGATACAGGTTGCCCAGATGGGTTCCATGCCTGCTAAAAGAAGAGCATCCATTCAAGAATTACACCTGGTACCTTCAATACATGTATGTACTTGAGTGGATATATTTGGCTTCCAGCGAGAAGAAAAACCTACTAGTTGAAGTGTGTTTTCTATTTTGTTTTGTTTTTGCTGTTGATTACATTGGTAACATACAGCTTAAGTTGGGGTTCAGAAGCCCCAGATAGGCAGCTAATGAAATCAAATGTTAAGATATCAGATCTCTGGTGAGGGAAGGAATGACTGCGGCCCCTTCTTACACTTCTGGGCTGTATTGAAAGATGCAGCATTAGTGTAGTCAGAAAGGCCCTAGTGACTCCTACTACTTGGGTTGTGTTCAACAACTATCTGCACTGTTGGCAAGTCACCTTCTGAATCTGTTTACTCCTCTGTTGCTCGAAATACTGAAAACTCTCTGGAGTTGTAGTAAAGGGTGGAGATGAACCATGGGAATCCAAGCCACATTGCCTACATAAATATAAATATATAAATATATATATATATATATATATATATATATATATATACATATATATGTATATATATATAAATACATATATTATCAGTTCTACAATCTCCCCTGTAGATTTTTGTGATTTATCAACTATGGCTACTCAACTTTAATGGCATAAACCCCTTTTTTCTCACTTATGAATGAAAGAGGTGTTTCTTGTCTTCTTTCTGTAAGTGGAACAGGATGTTGCTGAGAAACCCAGAGAAAGGATTCTGAGGACACACTGTTTCTTTTCTTTGAGAAAGGAAAATTAAAGGAGACCAAGTCCAGTTTGAATGTGAATCACCTCCTGCACTCCTCAGAGTAGATTTCTTATCTTCCCTAAACATCTTGGGTGAAAAAATACCATTCCCCAAAACTATCTTGGAGGTTGAGTACTCCCCAGCTCCCTTCCTTCCCTGGTGGTCCGGTGGAGCCCAGGAATGCTGGCCTTTAGGGCACATGGCCAGACCTGTTTGCTCACTCCTGCTGGAGTGAACTGCAGCGTGGGAGGTCCTGATAAGCTGGCTATTTAAGGGTGCAAGATGCTTTCTGAACTTTTGTATACATTGGTGAGACAATCTGTCAAACCATCACCAAGAAGTTTCTAGTCAAAAAGAATATTACTGTGTATTGTATTGGCATACTACCCTATTAAGTTCATTACAATGATTCTCTAAAATTACTTTGTATTATTTATACAAATTCGAAAAGTAACCACCTGATTCTTTAAAATAGCTCTTAGCCTCTTCTGAAATGTCTGGACTCCAGAAGATCCTAAATCCAATTTTGATATGAACTGAATATCATTTTTAAAAGTGGAAGAGAGGGTTGACATCAGTCTTTATTTAATTCATTATCTGAGTAGTTCTCAATCAGTGTGAAAAGTGAGCATCCATAAGACCAAGCTTTCTGCAGGCTGTTTTATGTTCACTCTCTTGATCTACAACCTGTTTTAAGTTCACGCTCTTGAGCAGTGTGAGGCTGGACTAGGAAAGGGTTGACGTCTGTGAACTTTCTCGGGTCTTGTTAGATGATGTTGTGTGAACTGGGAAAGGTCTACAGAGTACAGCTTCTAAAGTTCCCTAAGCTTAGTACAATTAAGGTACTCAGGTTGAGAAAACCCAAGTGAGTGTGGGTAGCACTCACTTGCACTTAGCACCCGGAAAAGCAGTTTGAGGCCAGGCTGGGCTTCCCAGGGAGAGTGTGTCTTAACAACAGGCAGACTAAGAAGAAAGGAGGGAAGGAAAGAAAGATGGAAGGGAGGAAGGGGAGGGAGAGAGAGGGAGGGAGAGAGAGGGAGGGAGGGAGAGGAGAGAGGGGGAAAGAGGAAGAAGTAAGGAACGGAGGGAGGAGAGAGGGAGGGGGAACAACAGAGAGGGAGAAGGGGAGGAAGGGGAGAGAGGGAGCCTGGCCATTTCCACATGCTGTTTGAATCTTGTGTGCTTCTGGAATAGCAGGAAAAAACCAAAACATTCTGAATACATTTCTTTTCCCCCTTTCCATGAATTTCTTTCATTTATTTATTTTATTTCCCTTTCTTCTCTTTATTGGTGTGAGGCAAGTACTCTATCATTGAGAAATATCCCCAGAGTCTACGTTTCGTTTCCCTTTTCTTAGGCAGGGCATAGTGGCACATACCTTCATCTCAGGCAGGCAGATCTTTGTGAGTTTAAGGCCACTCTGGTCTACTTTATGAGCTTCAGGCCAGCCAAGGTGCTATACATAATGAAATCCTGTCTCAAAAACCAAAACAACTGGCCAAACAGACCCAAATAAACAAAGTTTATTTTTAAATCTATTTTTCCCTTCTGAAAATCAAAATCTCTACTTTTAAAATAAAATAGAGCTTGATATGCGACCTGAGAGATTGAGTCTGTAATTTGGTGACGATCTCTTCTGCTGCCACTGTTCCCCTTATACAACCATAAATCAACACCGTGCATGTTTTCAATGTGTGCTTTTTAAATGGATTTAACTCCTGATCCTGAACCAGAAAGCAACTGATACTGATTTTTGGCCCTTGTTCAACTTGTTCAGAGGAGGATCTGGGTCATGGCGAGGGTTGACTTCATTTTAGAATTCAATGGACTAGCATAAGCTGTTTGGTCAGTTGTGGAAATGTATACTATAGACCAGTTCTGTATGTGGGGGACAAATCTAGTGAACTTCAGGGCCAGAAGTATATGTACTGGGTTGTCCTGGTTTGTTGCTCACAGTTCTAAGCTCTATATGCCATGGGCTGACCAGACAGGCACGATTGTCTGATAAACAAGATGCCGTGCAAGCAAAAACAAAATCAAACAGACAATCCCCCCCCCCAAACAACAACAAGCCTGTCTTTTAAAGTTGGCCTTATTGCAAACATGTTAGATGAAACCAGTAGAACTCACGAGTTTCCCTTGAAATACCAATTTTAGAATTTAAATGCAATTGAAATAAATGTGCCAAATGTGCTAAGTTTCTTTGTTTGATTTTAATGCTATCCTGAGCAGGTTGTTTAAATGTTGACCTGAGTGACAGGGTAAATAAAGAAAAATGGGGAAGGCAGAGGCAAGAAAAACTTACTTTTTCAGAACAAAAGGACCAACTTTCACAGTGAAGAAGAAGCCCACTAGAGGTCACTTTTCAACATTTCTCCAAATAACTGAAAAGTGAGTCTAGCTACTGTTTCAGATTCCTTCATGTCCCGGCACATCTGGTTAGAAGCTGTTACTTTGGAACCTGTGATTTTTTCCCCCGAGGCTGCATACTGTTATTTTTTCAAGTAAGATTTCTGTCGTGACATTTCTGATGATTGTTTTGGGTGCCTCACTAATTCCATACTATTTCTGATGGTTAAATGCCACTATTTGAACTCAAACAAGCTGTGCTTATCTCCTGAAGTTTTAATGAACGTTGCAATATTGTATTTGCGTGAACAAGGCTCCGAAAGCCGCAGATTGTGACGCATCCATTCCGTTACCCTCTCTTGCTACAAACAGCAGCACCTTCAGCACTTCCACAGATCATTGTCCATTGGCATGAGTCTCTGACAAGAATCCCATCATTCTTGATTTTCCCCAGTATTTATTAAACTGGACTTTGATCCAGTTTCTAAAAGGGAAAGGCTTGGGACTGGGAGTTTAGCTCAGCTTGGTGGTAAAACAGATGCCTAGATGTGCCTAAGGATTGATTTCATGGAATCACACACACACACACACACACACACACACACACACACATGGTACAATTCTAAGCTGAAACATTATAAACAGTCTGTACATTTACTGAAGGCTTCCCGACCCACCATATCCTTCCAGTATTAGTCTACTTAATGATCTCTAAACATTCCTGTTATGTGAAATTTTAGTCAAAATACAGGACTTTTAAACTTGGAGTTTTCCTATGACAGGTGTGGTGGTTTGAATGTGTTTGGCACAGGGAGTGACACTATTTGGTAGTGTGGCCTTGATGTAGTAGGTATGTCATTGAAGGCATGAGCTTTAAGACCCTCATCCTAGCTGCCTGGAAGCCAGTCTGCTAGCCGCCTTCAGACGAAGATGTAGAACTCTCAGCTCCTCCTGCACCATGTCTGCCTGGATGCCACCATGCTTCCTGCCTTGATGATAGTGAACTGACCCTCTGAACCTGTAAGCCAGCCCTAATTAAATGTTGTCCTTATAAGAATTGCCTTGGTCTTGGTGTCTGTTCACAGCAGTAAAACCCTAACTAAAACAACAGACAATCATTAACTTAAAAAAAAAATCACATGCAGAAATTATTTTGGCTTATAAAACCCTTTCTGTCTCCTAAGGTCATTACTGTCCCTCACCTACTTATGTGCCATAGAACCCCAGACAAGGTCTTAATTCCTGACCCCTCCCCTAACTTGGTCCACTCATATTGTCCTTCATCACAACACCTCAATCTAGTCTCACAACTTCTTATTCAAAATACACGTCAAAGGTACCTGGATTCTTGTAGATTTTCTGCAATTTCATAGACAGTTCCCTAATTTTTTTCTATACATATCTCATCAGAAAATATAGTCCACACCTTGTTATTTCAGTCCTCACTAGTCTAACTAGCCCACACCATAGTGGTCACTGCACCGATAAGATAAATGTTTCTGTCTTGTTTTTTTTTGACACAGAGTTTCTCTGCATAGCCCTGGCTGTCTTGGAATTCAATCTATGGAGGAGGCTGCCCTCAAACTCAGAGGTCCCCCTGTCTCTTCTCCCCAAGTTCTGGGGTTTAAGTCGTGTACCACCAGGCCAGGTTCCCACTACCATCTTCTGCCTTTAGAGAACTGGCGTGATTTGAGTTGTAAAATCAATATTCTGGTAGCCATGCTGAAAATGGTTTATAGGTAAGGAAGCAAAGATAACAGCAGCACAATCCAGAGTCGCTGCAGCGATTCAGGCAGGAGATGACTGTAGCTCCGTGTCAGGTGGCTAAGACAGTAGAAGAACTGTATATGGCTGCCCTCATCTTCCAGTACTTTTTCTGAAAATCAGTTAAGAAAATACCTAATTTAATCCCTGTCACCTAATGGAAACCAGAAAATTTATAGAAGCCACACACTTTTAAGTGTGACTGTCAGCTTCGTAATTTTGCTAATTCCACAAGACTGACTTGCAGTAATGTGGTTCTTACATAGTTTATAAATCTCATTTTTTTTCACATAGAATCTCATTCAAGTTCCAGAACAGCACAATGAACTTACCTGACTGAGTAGTACCAATCTCTGTAATCCTTGAAGAAGCAGTCATGTTTTTCTTGCATGGTTTGCGAACATTAGCGTCTACAAGGTTGCCCTGAGCTAAGGCTGTTTGGCTGCACGGCAGATAACTATTCTGTTGCTAGTGTTCACAGTTCATTGCTGTGGACACAAGGAATGGGTGAGTCAAAGGACATGCATGCACAACATTGTTTAATCATCACTAATTTGGCACACCTGAATATTATGAATGTCAAGTAGTCAGGATTGGGTCACAGGATATATAGCTGGGCTTGGAATGAGCTAGCAAAAATAACTATCAGAGTATGTAATACAAGAAACATGACACTTTGGAAGGCTGTTCCCTGATTTACTGGAGAATTTAGTTGAGACTTATCTCTGACTGATTTTTCTTCTGTCTGATTACAAAGAAAATATGGTTGTTTATAAAACAAAAGTTTAGCTTTGTTCAGTTATATTTTGAGTTGAATACAGGACTGAAAAGCTGGAAGGAAGCCTGATTTCCGGTGTTCTAAAAATATTAAGCTGAGAAATTAGCGTAATAAATTAGCATTGTCCAGAAAGGTCAGGCCGAGAAAGGTCAATGAGGCGCAGGATTGGAGATAAGAGCAGGAAAGGGTGGTGTTGGTGTGCTGTCCTGGCACTCCGGAGCCTGAGGCAGGAGGATCCCGAGCGTGAGGTCAGCCTGAGTTATCCAGAAGGTTTAAAGATAGCTGGAGCGTCATAGAGGGATTCTGTCTATCAATCAGACTACACAAGGGACAGTTTGGTGCCTAAACACTTACCTGGTATGAGCAAGGTCCTGGGTTTGATCTGCAGATTAACAAAATCATGTTTAAGGAAAGACAGATTCATACTATTTTAATACTGAGAAGGATTTCCTTTTTCATGTGCACAAATGAGAACTTTTTTTCCTAGTAATTTCCTTCAGATTACCAGCGATATATTTTTCTCTATTACAGTTAGAAAAGTAGATGTTTTTGTTGGTAGCCATGCCTAGGTTTAAAATCTTATCACTTTACTGATAGAAACTTCAAGAAGTTTTCTTCACCCCAGCCTCATTTTCTTCATTTTTAAAAATGGCAATTATAAAATGTGCCCCATGTGCAGTGATAGAATGGAAGAACAATGGCAGAAGCGCCTGGCACTCAGTAGGTCTATCTCACATGATAGGCACTGGCATCTAGCCTCGACTTACTGCTTCCTTAGCCTTCTATTGGAGGGGTTCATTCACTGAACTGATTCTGTAGAAAATGAAGCAGTTCCTGCTTGGAAGTTTGCATTCTTACCTGTCTCAGGGATCATGTCCTTTGCTTCCATAATACAAAACGCTGTCCACAGCTATATATCTAGTCATTTGCACGTGATTAATATGGATTTTACTTCTTTGAGCCTGAAAGTTACATAGAGATAACTTAATCATTTGCAATTAAAAAGTTTATCTAGAAAATATAAATAATTTTCCCCAAAGATACATGGTGATAAAGACTCAGTTTCTGAAAGACTGAAACTCAAGTCCATGTTGGTTCTCTATATTACACCCCTTCCACCATTGCAGGCTGCTTGTGGTTGGGAACGACAGAATCTGAGGCTCCAGTAAGTAAGCACAAAGACCTGAGGATTATAAGTGTGGACGCCGAGACCCATATGATTATATGATGAGCCTTGTGAAAGATAGTACTCTTAAAGACACTCAGACATACAGGCTTGATGATCTCAAACCTCACAGTTTTAAATCACTTAGTGTTGAATTAAGAGAAACTATAATTTCAAATTTCAATTAATATTTTATTGTTTATCTTCATTCATACAATGACTTTAACTGTACCTCTCTGTCTCTCTTTGTCACTGTCTCTTTCTCTTACACACACAGAAAGAGAGAGAGAGAGAGAGAGCGAGCTTATATGAATTTTGTCCTTACAGGGCAGTGAAAACATGCACAAAAAGAATCATAATTATAGGTAGACATCTTTTTTTTTTTCCAATACTACTTTTGGTATTAGGTTCCTAATAAAGAAGGAGTGATCATTAACAGGTGTGGTTGTCTAACACAGCAAAGAGTCTGACACTATCTCCTTTCTTCTTCATTTAAAGTAAGTTTCGAGAACGTGGTCTCTGGGACGTTCAGCAAGACCGTTCTCATCCTGACTCACTCTTAAGTGCAGCCACAGGCCTGACTGCCACAGTGAGCCTTGCTGACTTCCTATGTATGGTAGGTGCACAGAAGAGCTGTTTCACAAGTGGGACAGGAAGGAACAACGGCAGACACTGAAGTTGTACCTAGGTACCCTGCTCACTTCCATGAGCCACACCGCCATTAGATTTCATTTTCAAAGGGAAATTACATGCCAAGTTAATAAGAATTTCAAGATGGCTGTAGCAAAGCACTAAACGAATCTGAATCTTCACAGGTGCAAGGTCAGGAAACTGACTACTTCAGGAGTTCCTGCATCATCAGGCAGGTACTCAGCTTCCTGTGTACCATGGCACAGCTTCTCTATGATGCTTCCTCCTCCCTTTCCCGCTCATTTTTTTTCCAAGTATCTTTTGTGCAATATCTTTACCTCCATGCCAGACACTCAACTTCTAGTCCCCAACACTTACTAAGCTAGATTGTCTTGCTTTCATTTACCTTTGACGCCATTATTCACCAGTCAAGTAACTTACCTGAAAATAGTCCTTTTTTAAAAAAGGAACACCATCATTTATTATTCAGATTATTATTAAATTATTATTTAAAAATACAGCAACACTATTTTTTTTTCTATTGAGATGTTTTTCCTGAATGTGACTCAGTGTCTCAGAAATACAATCTTTGTGTAAAATTTTTCTCATAACTAAACTTGTCTAGTTTGGTCATTGATAACCAGGCCATTTTTGCATTTGAGAAACCTAAGCTAGAAAATATGAACAATTTCTCCACTTGTACAAGATAACAAGATTCAATTCCTGTCTTAAAAATCTAGTTCTTGGCTGGGCATAATGGTACGTGCCTTTAATCCTAGCACTCAGGAGGCAGAGGCAGGAGGATCTCTGTGAGTTCGAGACCAGCCTGGTCTACAGAGTGAGTTCTAGGCCAACCAGGGATACACTGAGAAACCCTGTCTCAAAAAACAAAACAAAACAAAAAAACCAAACCAAACCAAAAATCTTGTCCATGGTTGTCTCTCTTACTTCTTTTTTAACACAGTTTTTTTTTCCCCCCAGACTGGGTGTCTTGTGTCCCAGTGAGTCATTTGGCTTCCATGGTAAGAGAACAATTTTAGTAAATACTTGCTTCTTGACACTTTGTCAACATTCCTTGGAACTCTCTTTTAAGCACAGCCCCTTCAAAGTGTCACTTTCTTCAAAATGTGCAGAACTGAGTTCTTTCTTTAGATGTGTTTTGTCACACGATGCTATGGCTTCATTGAATCATCTGTGAAGTACATTCACGGTGAGTTCTATTTCAGAAGAAATATGAAGAATAGTGTCTCTGCAGTATTTCATAGATAGCAATGCGCTTCACACATCCTTCCTTACTTGGTCTTTATAGAAACCATAGCAAATGACTTTTAAATGTATTTTAGTCTTAAACTTAATTATCAACACACTAAATAGCAGATTAATATACTTACTTTCCCATCCTAAAGTTAATATTATTAAAAGAACATTTTTGAATACATATTCCAAATTATATATAATATATTTCCTCCTTCAAAAATCCTCAAATAGGTCTTCATGAGAAATAAATAAAATTGCTATATTATTATGTCCTTTGGGACAGGGTATGGTGGCACAAGTCTTTAATACCAGCATTCAGGAGGCAGAGGCAGGCAGATCTCTGAATTCCAGGCCAGCCTAGTCTACAAAGTGAGTCCAGGATAGCCAGGGCTCTGTTACACAGAGACACCGTGTCTTTAAAAAAAGTAAAATAAAAGCCATTTGGTGGTTGTGATAGGGGAGGAGGTTAGTGATGAACAGACTACAACTCTAACTGAAGAACCTTACAAGCAGAGATTCTTCATTTTAATGTTTGTAATGGGTCCCAAGTTACTTCACAGGCCTCAGATCACGGTGTAAGAGTAGGCTCAGTAACTTAGTCCTTGTCCTTCTGTTGAGAGAGTGGTGTTAGCAAAAGTGGCCTTTAACTGTCATAAGACAGGTAAAATCAGTTGAACCATACTACCCGTTTTCTTGTTTTCTTTCTTTCCCTTCCTCTTTTTCAACTCTTTATTTTTTAAATTATTTCATGCATGAGTACACTATTGCTCTCTTCAGACACCCCAGAAGAGGGCATTGGATCCCATTACAGATGGTTGTGGGCCACCATGTTGTTGCTGGCAATTGACCTCAGGATCTTAGTCAGTGCTCTTAACCACTGAGCCATCTCTCCAGAGCCTCTTTCCTTCCTTCCTATAGTATGTATGTATGTACGTATGTATGGTAATTTTTACTTGCTTATTTGTTTGGGTACGTGTGTGGGTATGTAGAAGTCAGAGGGGGACAACTTGTGGGAAGTTGATTCTTGCTTTTTTGTTGAATGTGTTCTTTGTGCTGTCTAGTCTTATGTCAACTTGACATACTAGAGTTATCTGAAGGAGGGACTCTTAATTGAGAAAATGCTTCCATAAGATCCATCTATAGGGCGTTTTCTTAATTAGTGATTGATCGGTGAGGGCCCAGCCCATGGTGGGTGGTCCTAGGTTTTATAAGAAAGCAGGCTGAGCAAGCCAGGAGGAGCAAACCAGTAAGCAGCATCCCTCCATGGCCTCTGCATCAGCACCTGCCTCCAGGTTCCTGCCCTGCTTGAGTTCCTGTCCTGACTTCCTTCAATGATGACTACAGTGTGGAAGAGTGAACTGACCAAAGCCTTTCCTTCCCAGGTTGCTTTGGCCATGGTGTTTCATCACAGCAGTAGAAACCTTAACTTAGATAGTCGTTGACAATTTCAGACATTATAAAATTCATTCTGAATATTGTGACGTTCTCTCTCTAATTTCTCAATCTCATTCCCATGTGTGTTAATCTCTTCTCTTTTAAAACTCTTTCTCCTTCCCCTCCCACACCATTTCCAGTTCTTTTACCTTCCTCTATTTGGTGTTATGTCCCACTAGGTAGCCCAGGCTAGCCTGGACCTAAGACAGTCATCTTGTCTTCACTTCCCAGGTATTGAGATTATAGACAGTACACCCAGTTTTCATTATCTTTTTAAACAGCTTCTCATTAGCCCATGCTGGCCCTAACCTAGCTTATAGTTAAGGATGGACTTGAACTCCCAGTCTTTCACTTCTCAAATGCTGGGTTGACAGTCATGACCTGCTATTTTCAACAAAATTTCTTGAAAAATTTTCATGTATTACTTTTCTCCAAAAATTTGAATTATGAACAATTACACTTGATATTAGAATTGCTGCAAAAATGTTCTTGTTATTCCAATACCACCAGAGAGTTTGAGAGGCATCCAGTATTTTTCTTTACACCCCAGATTTTATCTCCCTCCCCCTCTCCACCCTCCCGTTCCACATTCCATACCTCTTCCCCACCCCCTGTATCCACGAAGATGTCCCCATCCCCCAGCCCTTACCCCACCTGGCCTCTAAACTCCCTGGGGCCTCCAGTCTCTTGAGGGTTAGGTGCATCTTCTCTGATTGAACACAGACCCCACAGTCCTCTGCGGTATATGTGTTGGGGTCCTCATATCAGCTTGTGTATGCTGCCTGGTTGGAGGTCCAGTGTTTGAGAGATCTTGGGGGTCCAGATTAATTGAGACTGCTGGTTCTCCTACAGGGTCGCCCTCCTCCTCAGCTTCTTTCAGCCTTTCCCTAATTCAACCACAGGGGTCAGCAGTTTCTGTCCATTGGTTGGGTGCAAATATCTGCATCTGACTCTTTGAGCTGCTTGTTGGGTCTTCCGGAGTGGGGTCAGAGGCATCCAGTCTTAATGAATCAACCTTTCCAACATGCATAGCAACATAGTTACTTGAATCCTGAAGAATCTACATCTCATTCTTACTGTATCGGTAGCTTAAATTTCCTAGGAAACCTCTTCATGTAACACAACGTTTATGCTTACATGGCCTAAAATATATGACTTTACAAACCTACGGAAATCTTTCAGAGAGTGTTCCTAAGTTTCTTCTAAGTCCTCACATACTGCTTTCTGGTGACTGCATTCTGATGACTAATTTCTATTTTAAATTCAGATTCCTTCTCCTGCTAACTGTCCATGGCTTTAGCTGGACACGCCGATTTTTGAAATCCTTCTTCACACCTGTACTTCCTGTGTCTGTGGTTTCATCTTACTTCCTTTTCCTTTTGCAGCTGTTCAGTTTCTCTGCTCCCAGGTCCATTCATTCCCTGCCCCCTTCCTGCCCTTGGACTGGTATGTATCCCTGTGGGGAGTCTTCAGGTCCCCACAGGGAGAGAAAGCACATATTTTAACCCATTCTTCATAGCATTTTTCTACTAGTAGCCACGTCTGCTTGGACTGCCCAGAACCCATGCTCCCCTATGTGGATGTCAATTTCTTTCTCTCCCAGTGTACTTATTCTTTTTATCATTCCTCCTACAATGCTTTCTCATATCTGATGTGGAAATTCTTGCCATCAGTATTTCTTAGTCCTTGTAAGGCAGTTACCATGTCTAGCTTTCAGGAGAAAGAGATACAATTACTGATAAAAAGAAGAAATATCTGATATCGGTGTGACTGGCTACAGCTCACTCTGGCAGTCACTACTAGGGCCGAGGCTGGAGATTAGAAACCTCCAGTCCCTACGCAAGCATACACTATTACAGAGGACCCTGGCTCACCACTGCCAAAATCTGCACTAGAAGGACATTCCCTGCTTTGCTGTAAAGCAAATATTTTGTAGGTAAGATACTTAGGAATTCATAGTTGAAATAACTAATTTCTTCTTGGCTATTTCATATTTTCATTGACAATGCCTTGAAAAGAATATGTTGTGAAAATTATTCACGAGGAATATATAAACATGGATTAGGACAAGAACTAGAAGCTCAGAACCTTTCCCTTCAAATAAATGACAGACTGTTAAATGGAATAGCAATTTATTGATTAAATTTATTGCCAGATAATGATAATTGGGCAAAAGCATGTTTACTGTAATAAATATAATACATATGATGTGCTGCCTAACTGTATACTTTTTCCCCTATTTAGATTATATGTTTTGCCTGTGGCTTAGAGACATTGAGTGACAGGAGTATTTTTCACTCTGAGGGAGGTTCTATTGTGTGCATTCTTCAGAACCATCCTTATATACACAGGATATGAAGGAACTTATCAGAGTTCCTACCACACTGCTCTCAGTTAGGGTGATTTTGTTCCCTAGAAGACATTTGGCAGAATCTGGAGCCAGTTTTACTTGTCACAATATGAATTGGCAGGCTCCTTGGCCAGGAGCCACAGAGGCTGCTGAGTGTCCCACAATGTGCAGCACAGGCCCCCACAACAAAGCACCCCTCCTTTCAAATGCCTGTGGTGCTCCTGTAGGTGACAAACCTGAGTGGACCGGGACAACATTCTGGTTTACAAAGCTAATCCCACTTAGTCCTGCTGCCTAATCCTATTTCACGTGTAAGAAGTCAAACATTGCTTCATTTACGTCTCCTGTCAAATCTTACCATCCTTCCATTCGCGAGTTGTTCGACATTTAGCATGAGCTCGAGAATCATTCTATTATATCAGACATCTATAACTTTTAAAAATATGATTCAAAAATATGATCCATGTTAGAAGCATGTTACCAGTAGAAATATCCACAAATAGCTTCACACGTGGCTGAATAAGGGTTTGAATGCCATTCTTCGCGTGGTATGGTGGCTTTCCTGATTTCCATCCAGGCAGGGAGCTCGTTCTGAGTCAGTGGCTGAAGAGTGGGTAGAAATAGCATGTAGTACACTGTTCAGTCAGAGGATTTGGGGATGCATGCAAGCACATACAGAGACTTCTCAATAATCAACAAGGGTTTGTAGAGACTTCAGCTACAGGAAATACTTTCCTTCGACCTACAGACTGAAGGGACAACTACCAATTATGTAAGGAAGGTTCAGTAGTGAGGTGCAGATGTGCATCTGTGAAGGGAACAGCTGGGCTTCTGAGGCTCTGTAGCACTGTCAGGGGGAAGGCTTTAGAGACTGCACTCACAGAATACTAAAAAATGAGGCTCAGTCCATGGGAGTGCTGTGAGAAAACATGGCTAAGGTCTCCTAAGTTACTCCAACCTCGCTCCAAATATGGGCAGGGAGATGAAAAGCACAGAATGACTTTCTCAATACTTTGTAAATCTGGCATAATGAGAACCATGAGGGACAAACTCAGTCATTAATTATATATATAATTATATGTAACATCTATACATGTAATACATACATAGTTTATGTATATATTGTATTTTATATATGTATATGTAATATATATAATAATACATTATATGTGTACATATATAACATATTATAATATATAATATGTAATATGTGGGGTATTTCATGAGGGCATTTTCTTTTATGGTAGTGTAGCTCAATTAAAGCTCCTTTTATACATGCATATGTATATATTTTATGAACTCTTTATAGTAATAGGTTCCCGTATGACTTTAATATCAGTTAATGCTTCCCATATTCCCTCCTGCACTCTATTCTCCAGTCTTTTATGTTCTTTACTCCAGGTGTATCTTCTACTAACAAGGGTGATATTTTTGAAAATTGTCAGCCTAGGGAAGTTTGCTCGGTATCTTTCAACCATTTCCCTTATCTTCTGGAATAAAATTTACAATTGTCCTCCTCATCAGTGATGCCACACACTGCGAGCATCTCTTTCCCTTGACCTCTTCTGTCACAGCGCTCTCCTGCCATCCCATCCTGCCATTTCCTGATGGTCTGCCGTCGGACCATCAGTTCTGCTCTCCTCCAGGATATCTTTCTTATTTTTTTAACATATCTTCACAGTTTGACTCCTCCTCCCTTCTCAGTGTCTCTGTCAAAAAGTCCTCTTTTGGAGACTGGAGAAATACCTCAGCTATTTAAGAGAAGGTACTGCTCTTGGAGAGGATCTGATTTGGGTTTTAAAAACCTGTGTTTGACAGCTTACATCCACTCCCAATTTCAGTTCCAGGGGATCCAATAACCCCTCCTGGCCTCTGAAGACACCATTATTCAGGTATGCATTTGAGTTGAGCACACACACACACACAATAGAATTCGGAGAAAATAAGCTGATACCAATCTGTAAGCTTCATTCATAGTGCCTTGCTTTCGTAGTGTTGGGAGCTGCTAAGCAAGTCACCAGAAAAGAAAAATAATAACCACTACTCTTACCATGAAACCTACAAGCTACAATAATGACTGACCTGGCATGGTATGTCCAGTGGTACAAAGGTACAACGAACGTTATGGTATTAACCAAACATCTGATTGCAACAGAGGTCCACCCCTTGAGATGGAACCCATAACTGGCATTGTTATTGGGGCCAATCATGCGTGTTTAATAGCTAGATGAGTCATAGGTCCACTGAATTATTCTGCTAGATACACATAGTGTTAAACAGGCTCATAATAACTTATATGTGCAGATTAGTGAAGCTCTTAAACCCCATCAGAGGAAGTTCCTGTGGTAATGATGATTGACAGCAAGCCCAACAACTGTCCACTGATGGGTGACTATGAGACTGCAGAGTGCTTATGTTTAAATGGAACATTTATGTCACACCTCCTAATGCCAAGGCTATCACTACAGTAGAGGGAACAGAGAGATGGTCAGAGCCAGACGACGTGGATGACTAGTGAAACAGTATTTTCCAGACCCAACAGAGCAGTTGGACGCACGAACTCACAGTGATTGTGACACATTGTGTAAGACCTGCTCAAGAACAAACCAGAGAGAATCCCAACATGGGAGGGGGAGGTGGGCAAGAAGTTCCACCCTATCTGAAAAGATACTGACAGGTGATAGCTGCCGAGAGAGGGAGAGTCGGTTTTCATTAAGGGTGTGACCCACGGAAGTTTGATCATGCTCCAGGGGATGCCCCACAGCCAAGAGCATTTAGTCAGCACAAATTGGACTGGATAGGTTATTAAAAGTAAGGATGCAGGTAGGGTAGAGAGGTTGGGGAGATCTGGGGGGAGATGAGAAAAGAAGGCAGGTATGATCAAAATATAATATATGAAGTTCTCAAAGAATCAAAAAATAAAAATACTTTTAAAAGTGTTCTTTGGATCATCTCTGTAAACCAGCAACATCCCTTCTTGTTATAGCCCAATGTCTCTGTTCTGTTATGAATAATGTCTTTATTTTATTTATTTTTAACATATACATACATATATACATACATACATACATACATACATACATACATACATACATACACATGTGCCTATATGGGTTTATCTCACAGAAGGCAGAAGATGGAGTTACAGGGGGTTGTAAGCCATCTGATGTGGGTGCTGGGAACCAAACCCAGATCCTCTGCAAGGGCAGCGAGCCATTATCATTTAATGAATCATTTATCTTCCTCCTTTCACTGGAAGAAAGTTCCGCAAACATAATTTTATGGTTGTTATTTGTAATTATGTGGCTGTTATATATGTTCATGTTGTTATGGCTGATATGTATATCAGCAGAACCCAGAATGATACCTGGTGCAAAGTAAAAACCAAAAAAAGACTAATGAATATGATAATGTTGCCAATACTGCAAGTTTACATGTTAAAAATATGTCCATGGGTGTTTTATCCGAAAGTGTGTGTGTGCATTACTTGCGTGCATGGTACCTATGGAGTCAGAGAAAAGGGTTGGATGTCTGGAACTAAGGTGAGAAGCAGAGCCTCTATATGGGCCCTCCAGAAGAGCAATCGGTACCCTTAACTGCTGAGCCATCTCTCCCACACCCAGAAGTTCACAATTTTAAACTATCACATTTAACACTAAGTCTCAGAGACTTACATACATAGTGAGTGCTACACACTGGAATATACTTCAATTAAATGTGCCTATAACTTAATTCTCCCTTGAGTAGGACTGACTACCACCTTCCTAGCGGGTTACCTTCTTGCATGGGAAAATTTGTCAAGGCAAACATGATAAAATATTGATGGGCTTCTATCACACTGAATTAGAATGTCTTGACACGGTGATGTCAAAGCTCGGCTGCAATCGCACACAGCAGTGGGCAGCGATCTGCGGTGTTTAGAACTTGGATGCATCAATCTGGCATCAGTAAATATTTACTCAGTTTTGTCATGTGAGGGGAGAATTTTGCAATCATTGATAATCACCATCTTGATGTTGGTGTTCAGCATGGCTACAGAGTTGCTCAAATCAAGTTCAAATAAGTCATGCAACCTCTGATGGCCAATAAGAAATGGTTCTTAGAAAAGGAGACCACGTTCAAATGCTTCTCCCAGACTGTCGTTCCTCACATAAAAAAGCAGCAGAACATAAATGATAAATGAAAATCAAGGGCTACCAAGCTTCATTTCTCTTTGTTGTCTTCTCTATGGTATCTGCAGTGTACCAGCTGCCTTCTGGCATGCATGCTCTGGGCAACTCTCAGCTCTGCTGTAGTTCTGCAGGCTTCCCTGTCACTGTGGTGTGGTCCTCCCAAGCCATTCAGGGCTGTGGCCACCACTTTCACTCTCATCACCACAGTGCCTGTTCGTGGGTTGAGGGGCTACCTGTCATCCTGCTATGGCAGTCTGTTCTACCCTCCGTGTGTGATCATAGCTGCAATTTCTCCTCTATCAGTGGTTCCCGAACTCTGGCTCCCGACAGCTTGCCAACAGCACACTCTGTGCCCTTGACATCTCTACCCTATCACACCTGCTGGCGCCACCTGTTCCTGTACCTTGCCAGCATCTCCCCTTCTGCCTTCATTGCTGGCCATGATCTGTCAGGAGGAGGAAGGACTCCTGCTGATCAGTGACTGCTTCTCGACAGCCACACAACTACACAGTGACATCTGGGAAATACCAAGTCACCTGTCCTTGAGACTGGGAGCATCTTGCATCACAGCCAACACCACTAACTACTCGGTTCATGGATCCACGATGCCCACTGTCCTTGGAATGCATTCTCCTCTGTCTTTCTAGGAATTGCACCCCTACCAGGATAAATTCTAACCCTCAGTTAAAATCACTCCAGTAAGTCTTGATTTTGTAGTTTATCCTTGACTGCTCCATCAAACTTTGTGGGGAGAAAGAATGAACTGTTTCTTTGATTAAAGCTGGTGCCTATGTCACTGACATGAACTACAGTCCTACAAGTCTAAAGCAAAGAACTCTAGTATGTCCATGAGTAAGTCATGAAGGAAGCATTTAGATTCTAAAGTGAATGTGTGCAGATAATTCATTTGGACATTTGTAAGTAAACCACACATTTCTGAATAGCTGACCTAGACCATAGTTTTTCGAAGTGCCAAAGGGAAGATAGAATTGGAGGAAAAGAGGAGGAAGAGTTGGGGGTATTTGGGATTAATATAATCTTTTAATTACATTAATACAAATAACAGGAAGATTGTTTTAAAATTACATATTCATAGAATAATAAGTTAATCTAGATCAAAAGATTAATGAGAATTAAAGCTTATGGCAGTGCTATAAATGATAAAATTATGCAAATATTGGGCTTGTTTTCAGAAAGAGTATTTCCAAAGCACAGTTTCCAGGGCAGTACATTAATCTTATAACAAAAAGGTTTATTCTGTATGTCGGGGCACTCTAATGGTACAAAGACTGTAGTAGGTAAAGCACACTGTGATTCATTCACATTGTCAACTTTTCCATGCTTCAAAGGGCAAAAGAGCCTAAGCACACTTTTAAAGCCCTTAAAATTATTGAATGCACTTTTATAAAAATGCAAAAGTTCACAAGAACCACATTTTTATTCAACTGAACACTTAAAGGTTTCAAAGACCACGGAGGCCAAAGCAGGTTGACCTCAGGCTCAAGCCTGCTTGGTCTGTGTTGTGAGATCCCATTCCGAAGTAGTGGTATTGTTTCATGGGGTTATAGCGAGCCTCCAACTTCTTGAAAATTAATTTGGCAATATGTAGTAAAAAAAATTTAAACACTCTATATCATGGTTATAAGCATAAAATCATTGGTATAGTTCAAGGTTTATTAACACATTTAAAACAAAATGATTTGAGTAACTATAAGAGAATATTTATTACCCCAATTGTAACATAGAGCAAGAATTTCATAGAAGGAATTCATTTCGTACATATGAAGCCTTTTTTTTTAATATGAAGAAACACAACCATATTGACATAATGCCAGTTCTTAACACCAATTCATCCACATGTATGTGGGAATAGATATTTCTATTAAAACATTAAAAGCACATGCAAAACCATTTTGACTGCTGTTAACAATAGTTATCTTTTCTTTTTAAATCCTTTGTTTGAAAACGTGTTTTCATTTTTAAATTATATCATTGAATACTTAAAAACGTGAAGTGTCTTTTTAAGTGTTAAGGTCATTCTACAATGCCTTTGGCTAGGCATGAAGTCAAAGTTGCTACAAGAGTTTCTTTTGGTTTGGGAGTTGTGTGCTCAGTTCTCTAGTCAAATCTACTATTTATTTATGCACAACCAGATACTAATTATGTTGGTTGGTTGTGTGTGTGTGTGTGTGTGTGTGTGTGTGTGTGTGTGTGTCTGTTTTCAAGGCAGGGTCTCACTAAATAACTCTATATGTCCTGGAAGTCACTACATAGGCCAGGCTGACCTAGAACTCTCAGAGATCTACCTGCCTTTGCCTCCCAAGTGCTGGGAGTTGGAACATCTAAATTATTATTTTATAAGTAATCCTTTAACTTAACAAGCTATGGCAGTAAGTAAGTGACCTTTGCCACTTTTTGTTTGTTTTGGTTTCTTGTTCGTAAGTTTTGTTTTCTGTATATGAATATCTGCCCCTCTTGAATGTATGTGGAACATGACTGTAGCTAGTGCATCTTGAGATCAGAAGAAGGCATCGGATCACCTGGAACTGGAGTTTACAACGGTTGTGAGCCCCCATGTGGGTGTTAGGAACTGGACCTGGGTCCTCTGCAAGGGCTTCATGTACTCTTGAGCACTGAGCCATCTCCAACTCTTTTGGTTTTGTTTGTTTGTTTGTTTGTTTTGTTTGGCTTGGCTTTTTGAGACAGTCTCACTGTGTAGCCCAGACTTGCCTTAGACTCAGATCTTCCTGCCTTGGCCTCAGGAGTGCTGGAATTTTAAGTATGTGCTACCTTGCCTTGGCTTTCTTTGTCACTTTCAAAAAATACATATTCTTATGTCTGAGTTGAATTTAGGAAAATAATTATCAACAGAGTCAGCTCCAAAATCAATGTTTTCTCCCCAATTTGTCTATGTCCTATGCTCAATATTCCTAACCTTTTCAACCACATGTTAGAACTTGGAGATGCTCTCTCCTTCTTTATTTTTGTGTTAAGATACATCATTCTGCTTTGGAAACACTTATCTAGTATCTTTGAGGTATTCCAGAAATTCAACAGGCTTTTCCAAGGTTTGGGGATTTCTGTTAAGACTGTGATGAATCATTGTCATAATGCATTGTGCACATGGAGGGACCCATGGTGCTGGCCACTTATGTGACAGAGGAGGGCCTTGTTTGCCATCAGTGGAAGGAGAGGCCCTTGGGCCTGAAGGTGTTAGAGGCCCCAGTGTAGGGGAATGCCAGGGAGGGAAGATGGGAGTGGGTGGGTGGGTAGGGGAGCACCCTCATAGAGGCAAGGGGAGGGGAGATGAGATAAGGGATTTCCAAAGGGGAGACCTGGAAAGGGGAAAACATTTAAAATGCAAATAAAGTATCAAAAATAAAAAATAAAATAGTGTGTGTGCTCCCGAGCATGAGTGCTTGTGTTTACCTATGTACGTGTATGTGAGTGTCTGTATGTGTGCTTGTGTGTGTGTATGCATGTGCATGTGGGTGTGGCATAGGTGTGCACTCATGTTGGTGTGTGCATAACACATATGTGCATGTACATGAGGCAGATAGAGGTTGCCTTTTTAAATCGTCCTCTATCTTATGTTTTAATTAACAAAGGCTGCCCATTGGCGCATGGGTACGTCACCAGAGGCTACCTATGAAGACAATGACTTCTCTAGTAACTCTCAACTGCCATTCTCTTGCTAGACAGAAAGCCTCAGGGGTCATACTATCTCAGTTTTTTTCTGGGTCCAGGGTTATGGATACTCACTACTGTGCCCAGATTTTTACATGGGTCTGGGGACTCCAAACTCAGGTCTTCATGTTCGTGTGGCAGGAACTTTGCTGAGTAAGCTGTCTGCGACCTGCATTCTTGAATGTTTTAACACAAGCTGTGTGTTGTCTCTCTCACCTATTATATTCTAGAAAAGAAAATTTTCATCCTATAAGCAAGGCTTTACCTTAACTATTGTCAGTTTGGTTCTACTCGCCATGTTAGTGTTAAGAAGGTAAGCTTATACTATACATTTGTTAGGGTCACAATTATGTACATAATATACTCACCTAATTATAATAAATAAGAAGAAACCAATACAGTAAAATTGCTGACTTTTATTAGGGTTAGGTATTAGAATGTGGGAATTTTGGCCCTCCATTTGATAATTTTCCTAATTTTTTAAATAATATATTTAAATGAAAAGTCCTCTTATTTGAATAAAACTTTAACCTTTCTCTTGTGTGAACAAATTACTTTCAACTTACAGACACTTTAGTCTTGAGGAGAATCCTTCAGTCGATAAGCTGTGTCTTCAAGCTTTGGATCAGGAAGAAATGCGGTTAAGTAAGTAAACCACGATGTGGTTAGTGAAGCGATTGCTGAACTCAAATGATCCACGATGGAAGGGCAAGTATAGAGACCCATTCTCACGCTGTGAATTTAAATGCATTAATAAAGCCTTAATAAATATCACATGGTACTCTTTACATGCTTATTCAAGAGACCCTGGAAAGGCCGTGCCAGGTGCATCTCTGGAGTTAACTGGATCATTTCTCCTCAAGAATTATAGTAGCTCAAGAGGTGCACGTACCATCACCATGCAGTTACAGATAGCGTGACACTTTTGACAGGTGGTGGGGCAACATGAACCCAATGGGAGAGAAGACTAGATGCACTTTATTGCACCTCATTGCTAAGGCTGTAGTCTATCTACCTTGTCCCGACAGCTTTTTTAAGCTTAGCACAAAATGGAGGACTCCGCTTTTTAAGTGCGGCTTCCTCTTCTCCACTTGATCTAGAGAGCACAACTCCCAGTATTCTACCTGAGAAATGTCACCTAATCCTTGGCGAAATTACAGGTTGAACTTCCTGGAATGCTCTTCATGAAAATGAGGTATCCCCATAACCTTTAAACCTCAGGCAATGAAACTTCACCCTAAGAAGAACCCCTCACCGCTCTCCAAGATTCCTGTATATAGCCATTGATTCACCTCAAATGAAGTATATGAGCACAGCTGTTTTGTTGACTATCCTCTAAGAGAGTTGTTGTCTAAAAGGGCTGTAACACTAACATCTTTGGAGGAGACACCCTCTACCCACATTTACTTCCAGACCAGGAAGTAAACCCACCAGTCCAGACTTTGCTTCATCTTTTTTGGCCGGGTGTGCATGGGGTCTGAGCTCTGCTCCATCCTTCTCCACCTGGTGTGTAGCAGAACCTGCTCGCCTCAAGAAAATAATAGAGAAACTGAACTGAGGTGCTTCTGGGAGAACACAACTGGGAAAAATCTTAAAAGATAAGAGCAAATAATGGGGGGGGGATTGAGAAAGGTATTATAGAGACAGTCAGTGTGAGGTTAAAAAGATGAGACAGATTGTGACCTGGGGTTCATGAATCTGTGCTTAGTTTATTAGGAATAAAGCCATGAATAAGAGAAATAGACAAAGACCAGCTCATGGAAGTATTTTTAACCTGGATCTCTGATATGAATTTGTGTCTTGTGTGCTGAACATCACAGGAAGTCACTGAAGGATCTTAAGTAGGAGAATGACATAATCAGGTTTGCAACATGATAACCCTGGTGACATTAAGATGAATGTGCTGAGGAGGAGCAAAGCTGGGGTGTGGGAGCAGTGACCATCAGTCAGGCCAAGTGGGGAAATGGCATGCTGTCAGCGGTGGGAAAGGGCGGGGCAGTGGTGATGCGAGAATGGTGGGAAGATTGTAAAGGGTGGTGTTAAGCTTTTGAGGACTCTCTCTTCTTCTGTGCACAGTAATCATATCTTATAATCCAGCAATCCCAATTGTGCAGTCAAAACAATCGAAAGTATGGCCTTAAAGAGGTACATCCAAGGTCATTTTGGTACTGCTGACAGCAGCCAGGAGATGAGAGGGTTCCAAGGACCACCAGTAGCCCACTGGATGAACACAGCATGGTATTAACCAAGAGCAAGAAGAAAGGAGATCACACCACTCGCCAAAATATCAGAGAACTTAGGCTAAGAGCAAGCCAGTCACGAGAGACGCAAATGCTATCCTGTTGTATTGATAAGACATGTCCGACAGTTGAATGTGCAGACACAGACAGTGTGGGTGTTCAGCACAGGCTGTGTGGGGGTGGGAGTGGTGCGAAGTTTCAGTTTTCTAAGAGAGTCCCAGAGAAATGTTTAAAAACAATATAAATAGCCTCATCACAACCGAACTGTACACACGTAAACAGAGAAGATGGTGTGCTGGTTGGTGTGTTTGTTTGTTTTTGTCAACTTGATACAGCCTAGAGTCATCTGAGAAGAGGGAACCTCAGGTGAGAAAATAGCTTTGTCAGATTGGCTTGTAGGCAAGTCTGTATGGCATTTCCTTGATTATCGATGGGTCTAGGAGAGCCCAGCCTGCTATGGGTGGTGCCATCCCTAGGCAGGTGGTCCTGTGATCTATAGGAAAGGTAGATAAATATGAACCAGGAGGAACAAGTCAGTAAGCAGCAGTCCTCCATGGTCTCTGCTTCAGTTCCTACATCCATATTCTTACCCTGCTTGGGTTCCTGCCTTGACTTTCCTTAGAAACAGACCATGATTGAGAAACAAGACAAAACAAAACAAAAATTCCCTTTCCTCCTCCAAGCTGATGTTTATCGTGGTCTTTGTCACAGCATTAGAA
>JADRCH010000035.1:2265768-2280032 GCA_019843965.1 Rhynchomys soricoides
TGAATTCAAAGATCTTTTCTAAGTCAGTAGTACTTTAAAGCATGGAAGAAACTAAAATCCCTCAGAGTTGTTGCTGTAAAAGACGGAGACCATCCCTAGTACTCTCTCACATTAATTCACAAGGAAATAGAGAGTCACATCATTAGGGATACATAGATAGCTGAACGCCAATAACCACCCTCCTCAGGACGATAGCATATTCTTTCTTCCCTTCAAGACAGTGTATAATATTTGATTGAAGCAGTGTATAATATTGTTGAAGTCTGAGATCAGAAATGATCTCATTTATTCAGTTGTGGCATAAGAATGAACATTTGGTAGTACATATTTGAGGGCCCCTGGTCACGACCTTGGCCTGTTTCCTGGAGGTTAAGTGTATAAAGGATTCATGCTTTTTGAGTCTGCTTATCTCTAGAAAACTTGATGAACTCACCCACTTTGCAGAAACCCGCACATGGAAGCAGGTAGCCACATACACCTCTCCCTTGAGTGCTCCTGTAATATGCCACGTTGCCCCTCCTGGTTGGCCTATCCTGTGGCAAAGCTATGTGAAACCAAACTTTGTAAATATGAGTGTTCATCTTGCAATGTTTCAACCCTAGACATACTTTTAAAAATTAAATTATTTGAGAATTTTATACATGCTTATGATGTACTTTGAGCCAACACCCCACCCACACCCCTCAAATTTCTCTGCTATTCCTTCTACTTTCCAATCCAACTTTGTACACCCCCTTTTTAAACCTCCTGAGTGCACCTAGTGATATGCCGTGTGCACGAGGGTAGGACCATGTCCTAGAACATGGGGCAGTTTCTGAGAGCAACATTCCTCACTCTCCCTCCTCCATTACCAAAAGCTCCTGACTTAGGAGTACGACTTCATGAACCCTCCCCAGTTCATGCTAAGATTTCGGTGGACTTGGTTTAGTGTAGGTCATACACATGCAGTCAGAGCAGTTGAGTTCAAGTGTGCATTTGTCCTATCATGTCCCGCAAAGACTGTTTGCCTGCCACTGTCCTGGTAGTATCTCTGGCAGCTCTCCTTTAACGGGGCAGCATAGCTTAGAGTTTAGTGCCCAGTATAAACTACAAAAAGTCATCTGACTCCATGTGAAGTGTCACTGATTGATTAAGAGGTAAGCTCATACCAAAAAATATAATAATGAAAGATTTCGCATTGGCTTCATTTCATCATGATTATAGGCTTTGCTGCCGTGTTTCTGTCCTCACCCCGACTCCTGACCCTCCACCCCACCCCCAGCCCCTGACTTTCAATGCACACAGATTTTGTCTGATCACTGGACGAAATGGAGATGAGTTTGATTTTTTTTTAAATCTGCTTATTTTAGTCCAGTGCTTGAAGAAGACATTAGAGCAAATATTGTTTTGGGGTTGCCAGCAGTGCCTACCACACACTCGGCTTGTTTCTTCACTTAGGTGTGTGGGGAGAGAGCGTTAAGATAATTTAGCTGTGCAGAAAAAGTTCTGTTTGAAGACAACAAAGGGAAAATGTTTAAAAGGATGGAAACCTTTGAAAATACAGCACTGGGAGGACCTAATCTAGATAAGGGGTGAGTCTGGAAACACTTCTTAGAAAGTAGATCTTAAACGGAAAGAGTGAAATGAAGAGGTAGAAGGAATATGTGTCGTTTGTGAAGAGTCCATTTTAAAACTCAGAAACCCAGTACTTTTTTCTAATCTTTCCTCACAGTTTGTGTTTCTCACGATTTCCATGAAGGATCAAATCTCATATGGCTTCTCCTCAGATTGCATCTTTAACATTTTTGTTTATGATTAGTGTGTGAGTGGCTAATGGGGTCCGGAGAGGCACTGGTGCCATGGCACATGCGTAGAGGTCAGGGTAACACTATTCTTTCCCTCCTCTCACCTTATAAGCATCCTGATAATTAAACTGAAGCTCCGGTGCTTGAAGCTCCTGACACGGGACTTCACCCACCGAGATATCTCTTCAGCCTTACATATCTATGGCAGACTCAAGCCAAGTTAAAGTCTCCATTGTAGCGATTATTACATAGCCATAAGTTCATCAGAACTCAGTTAAGTGCACTTCATGTTTTACCACATGGATGCTAAATCAAATCAAAATGCAAATTAACTGTGCTGCTGGATACCGCTATCTGGGTCCTCTCTCAGCTTCACACTGAAAGCAGCATGGAAGGGTAAGCAGAACTGTGAGCTTCTTGTAAACCTTAGTCTACACACACACATGCACACAGAGAGAGAGAGAGAGAGAGAGAGAGAGAAATGGAATAGTCCCTCTTGTTTTGATTCATGAATTTCTTTATATTTTTAACCCAAGAAGTTTCTCTAATATGCCTTCAATATGTAGGCAGGCTAGGGAAATTCCCAGTCGAAAGTATGCTTTGTAACTTACTGATTTGACAAATGGAGTGACATTTTAAGGCTTTATTCTGGCACCACATGACAGGTGCCTTTGTTATCTGGAAGAGATACAGCTACTCTCACGGAGAACACACGATATCGTCAACTGAACATCATCACTCTGGTAACAGGAAGGCTCGGGAGATCATTTCATAACCTCTAAGACTCTGGTTCGGTTGTTAAATTGGAGGGCTGTCATTTCGCCACACGTCATCTGATGCTATTATCTCTGATATTTATGTCAAAAGAAATCCCTTGCGATCTTACAACTCCAGTTGAATCACCTTTTCTTCACAGAATTGAAACCATCTGACTTAGAAAGGGAAAGCCTGTTTAAAATGTGGTCTAGCACTGCCTGGAAAGGGTTTCCCATCCCTTCTTGTGCACAGAGTGGGCAGTGCTGATTCACAAGCTGCCTCACTGTCACATAAACAGTACATCGAGACAGGTCTGGTTGCTCTTTCTACTTTACAAAGGAGGAAAACAAAGCTCAGAGAGCTTAGGACCCTTGCTCCATGTTGGAGAGCCAGGAATTTGGAGAGGGAGACCTATGTTAGAGTTTATGTGCTTCCTGATCCCAGGCTGGTGGAGGAGACATCATAGGAGAGCTCATCCAGCCAGTCTTTTTATTTTAATTATTATCATTATTCTCCCTGGGTCCTCAAGTCTCTTGAGTTTTAGGTGCTGTTTTCTCTCACTGAGGCCAGACCAGGCAGTCCTCTACTGTATGTGTGTGGGAGGCCTCCTATCAGCTGTTGTATGCTGCCTGGTTGTTGGCTCAGTATCTGAGAGATCTCAGGGGTCCAGGTTATTTGAGACTGCTGGTCTTCCTATGGGGTCTCCTGTCCTCCTCGGCGTCTTCCAGCATTTCCCTATTCAACCCCAGGGGTCCCCAGCTTCTGTCCATTGGGTGTAAGTATCTGCATCTGACTCTTTCAGCTGCTTGTTGGGCCTCTCAGAAGGCAGCCATGCTAGGCTCCTGTCTGTAAGCACACTACAGCATCAGCAATAGTGCCAGGCCTTGGAGCCTCCCCTGAGCTGGATCTCAATTCTGGCCAGTCACTGGACCTCCTTTCCCTCTACTCCATTTTTTTGTCCCCTCAGTTCTTTTAGACAGGAATTATAATGTTTACGTGTGTGATGATTTCTTCTTGCTGGAGGATCGCATCTTGGGTCAGCTCACGTTAGTACTAAAGTACATGACACTTCCCAGCATTTTTGTGGACCAAAACTTCCTGTGATTTCTTTTAAGGAGCTATAAGCAAAGACCCATTAAGGCTTTGCTTGATTAACAATTCCTGCAGGAATGGCAGTGTATTAAATGTCAGATAGTTACAAAGGCAGGATGTAAATGTTTTCTCCTTCTTATCAATGATCAGAAAGGGAATAGAAATTCTTAATAATAATTTCAAATGTCAGTGGCAAACCAGTGTTTAAACCAGTCTTTAACACACACACAGACTGTTCCTTTACTTCTCTTTTTAGCTCTTTTTGTTTGTAGCAGTTTGGTGCCACCACCAGCCTTGCCCAACATGATTCTTTTCATTAAAACATATTGACCTTTCAAATTTCTAACTTGAATATGTTCAATTTTTTCACTAAAAAATGTGTATATTTAGATATACAATGGCGTGTAGCCTCGGCCAATCAAAGTCCAGTCCATTTCAAATAGTGTGGTAAAAAGTCCTAAAGTACTTTGCAAATATATCTGAGTAAAATTCTTTAAGCTTCTAATTTGTTTCTTGGTTTTTTAATTGATGGAGAAACTGATGTGGAAATGAATGAAGATTTGTTCATCTCTAGCAACTTACATGACATGAAGTCATTCAACTCAGTCATGAGGTTTTCTATTTTTTGAATTACCATTGCACGAGAGTGTTTGCTGTAAAATATTCTAACATGGAGACCTGAAGTGAAAATTCCTCTTTTTAAAGAGTAGACAGATATCTATCCAGGGGCCCACACACTGCAAATTACTGTAGCTGCTGGAGGCTTCTGAGAGAGAAGAGATGACGGTCACTTGTAGCTCTTAAATAATCACAGCAAACTAACGCTGTTGAAAATATTGGAAAACACACGTGGGTCTTTCTGGTCACCACCTTCCTTTCCTTTAATGTTGTCCTTCGGGATAAAGGCAGCGATGACCCTCCCATGTTCACTGGAATTGCCTCTAGACGATCAATTGCTCAGCAGGCTGTGCACTCTTGTAAAAAGATTCTACATCATCCCTTTCAACAGTAAATCATAATGTTCAAAATCATTAATCTTATTTTATTGTCTGAACTTCTCCAACTCAAACGAATTAATTAAGACCTTCTTATCACTAGACTTATGCTTTTTGTATTAGGAAAGTGTGTCATTTAGACATATTTAACACAAAAAAATTATATTTGTGCAGTGATTTCACATTCACAGGAACACTTAGACTCTCATTTTTTGATTAAAACAACAAAAGACAGCAAGATAAAAATTATTCTTTGATTTTACAGAAAAGGAGTGTTAAGTTCTGAGGTTTGATAGAAGCTAGTCAGTCACTGTGTGTTCGTGCTTAGGGTGGGCTGTAGGATTGGTTCCTATTATCAAGTCTTTGATTTTGAAGCACTGTGGACGTCCATCCTTCTCCATTCATATTTTTCGCTTTGCTTTTGTGTAGGTAGCACAAAGAGCCAGGCACATCTGTCACATTGTCCCTGCCCTCTGGTAACAAATCCAATGGTGTTTGATGCTCTCTCGGAATTCCCATAGGAAGGTAGGTTACCTCCTATCACAGATACCGGCCCCCTTTATCCAGTAGGTAGGATTGAAGAGAACGTCACAAAAGCAGCACCGTTGGAGCCAGTTGCCACATTTACAAACAACACCTTGAAACGGAATGCCTGTCCCCTCCTCTTCAAGTCTCCTGGGACATAAATTGAGGCACTTGGGAATCAGATGTTCTGGTATGATACAGTTGAGTTTGTTTATGCATGCTACATACTTATGGGTATCCACAGTGTGTCAAGTATGATTTGTGTACATTGTCTAACTTTGGACAGAGGAAACATTCCGATTTCCATTGAGATTGCACACTAAGCAACAGAGTGAAACAGACAGCTCTCACAATCCTGAAACTCTATTACAGCAGGTTAGAGGTGATAAATTGTTACAAAGATTCAGAAGCCTAGCTTCTGGAACAGACTCCTGAGCTTAAACCTCAGCCTTCCAATCTACACGGGAAAAATGTGTTTCTTACCTTATTAGTGCCTCACGTGTTTTTACTGACCTAAAAGAAACAAGAAGATGGTTCCTGTTTCTGAAAACTTTTATGAGCGTTCGATGAATTAGTACCTGACCAGGATGCTTACCTTCCAGCACAGCCTTTGTAACCGTTTCTGAAAATAAAAATAAAAACAATTGCTGTCGGGAACGAACCAGAAAGCAGCATGGATATCACAGAGGGGTTTTATACAGACTTGCTCAGATTTGAGAAGAAAACATCTGAGGAAAGACTTGGAGAGGCAAAAGAGTTAACCAAATAAGTATATTGGAAAGCCCAGCCTCAGCAGAGGAAGCAGCACTGGCGGCCATCTGGAGATAAGGAAGTGGTTGCTGAGTTGGAAGAACTGGGGCAAGCCAGTGTGGCCTCAGTGGAGAAAACCTCATCAGGTCGGGGCTTGAAGGTCACTGATGACACTTGAGCTTTTCTTTTGAGTGAAATGAGAAACAATGGAGGACTTTAAGAAGGAGGGTCTTGTAAACCGATGGCAACTTTTAAAAAAGATCACTTGGCTATGATGAGATCAAATTGCAATTGCCCAGAGCCCAAAGCAAGGAGATCTGAGGTTGCAAACATCTGAATATGGTGTGATGGCTGCTTTATTCTGTCTAGGTGCAATGGGGGAGGGGAAGGGGGATTTACACCCAAGTTACATTTTGTACGTAAAAGGATTCTTGATAAATTGAATATGGAACATGCAAGAAAAGAAAACCCAGCAATGAGCCCAAGAGTAAAATCCTCTAAACGATTCTTCTGTCTTCCCTCCTCCTTGTGTGCAGTAATTTTAACCCACCTTACATTTCCCTTCGGAGAGTGTCCCAGTGCAAGGAGAAGATCTTGGTGTTATGAGAGACAATGGGGCAGAGACAGGAAGCACATCCTTCTGGAGGAAGAAGACAGGCTGGCAGCTTCTCCCAGAGAGCATCGTGGAGAAAAATAGGTGCAGAAGGATCCTTAGGAGACCCAGTTCTGTGGGTAGTCTTTCACAGCATGAGGCAGGCTCCAGAAGTTTCAGTGTGCCAGTATGAATTTCTATACATACTGAGGCTGGGGAAGAAAAGGTTAGGACATAGAGTGAACAGTGGTGCTGAAATCTCTTTGGAAAAGAAAAACCCATGAGCTTTGTACTTTTGCTCCTTCTCATTCCTTAATGCCTGCTCCATTTTGTCCCCTTCATTCTCTGTATGAGAGCATAAGCTATTATCAATGTCTAACCTGTCCAGGAAATACTGATTACTTAAGGAGTTGATTGTGATTTTTCCAGTGATGTCTAGTACAGCATATTTAACTGTCCCTCGTAGTACCAGTCCAGCGCCACCAACTCTTTCAGAACGCTCCTTTTCTGGACTTCTATAGAGAACAAGTTTGTCTGGGCTTTCCTGTTAATATCCATTGCTTCCTTTCCTTTCATAAGCTTTTTTACACTTTTATCAGGTGGATAGTCACCCATGAAATCGCTCCTACCTAATAAACTATAGCTTCCTTTAAAAAGGAGTTCTCCTGGTCTCTGAGCACGTTCATTTGCTTTTTAACAGATGTTGCAGCCCCAGGCTGCGTTTCTCTGGGGTAGACAGAGGAAGGCCAACAAACTCATGGATATCTTCTGTTAGAAGTCAGTAAGCTGCCATTTGTTCCTCCTGGGCCTTAGGCAGTTGTTCATCCTTTCTTCTTGACAATTGCAAAGGTTTCTGAGACCCCATGACAGCGCTGAGTGGCTCTCCTAACAGGTGTTCCTCTGAATAACCAGACAACAGGTGTTAGCTTGAAAACGGCTTGCCAAAAGCCAGGGTATCTGGAATAGAAAATATAGTTCACTTTTGAAAATGATTATTATAATTAAGATCTATGGTAATGCAAATGATGACCACACACACACACACACACACACACACACACACACACACATACGAATGCACATATACTCATGCACCATAATCACCCAAATCCTCCGTCTGCTTAGTTAAGCAAATAATAGAGAATAAATTAGCCAACATTAAATATACTTTCAAATGTTAGAAGTTTTCACTTCTTTGGGGGAGACCTTTAAACAATTATTCAGCATCACTCGAAAACATTTCCTGTAAGGACGGAAAGGATTTCCTTTCTGTGGTGTATAAGCAGGAAAAATGAAACACTGGATACAAACAAGAGCGCTCCAGTTCGTTTGTTAGTTTGTGACTGCTACCACACCAAGTTTTACTGTGTATCCTCTGGTTGCCTGGGGAACTGCTTCATTCATGAGCAATAAAAATTTTGATGCTTGAGGAGAATGTCTTGTCTGCTCTTTACGTCTTTCCTTCAGAATCATGCAGCAATCTCTAAGACAGGGCAGCCAGAATGATTTACAAAAGGTAACACACTCACCCAGTTTCCCTTCCTCCCTCCCTCCTCCTTCTCTTCATGAGACAGGATTTTGCCAGGTTGCCCAGGCCAGTCTCCAACTCCTGGGTTTCACGTGATCCACCTCCTCACTGAGCAGGAACTGCAGGCAAGCCTTACTGACTGCTGTGCCCAGAACTCCTTCTCCTTCTCCCTCTCCTTCTCTACCTCACTCTCTCCCTCCCCCACCCCTCCTATTTCTCTCTCTCTCTCTCTCTCTCTCTCTCTCTCTCTCTCTCTCTCTCTCCATCTCCCTTCCTCATTCCTCCTCTCCCTTTCCCTCTCCTTCTCCCCCTCTCCCTCTCCATTTCCCCTCCCCATTCCTTCTCCCCCTCCCCTGATCTCTCATCCAGAAGCTAGGCTGGAAGCCTTTCATTGCTTTAACCCCCTAAGCTACAGGAATGGAAAACAAACGTATCAGACCCAGGTAAGAATTATAGTATCTATGGTCATAACAATCAAACTGATGTACATGGGTTAGGCCTGTGTTTTGCTTTAGATGTCTTGGTTTGCAAGTGAGAGGAATGGGGATATTGGGTAGGGTTCATTTCCAGCTAGTATATACTATGGGTTGTCACTAATTTCCATACCACCTTGAATAGTAAGCAGTCTGGACTTTTAAATTAGCAATTGCCTATCTAGGAAAGAGTGGCTTGAAGAAACCAGAAGCACCGCCCAAGTAATCCTTCTTGCAGAGGTTGCAGCAGAAGATGTTTTCCTTTCATCTTTCCTTCCTTCCTTCCTTCCTTTTCTTCTTTCTTTCATTTTTTTCTTAACATCTTTTGGCTAAGCTAAAATCACTTTTTCAACTTCTAAAAGAACGCATGCAACAACTCTTTCTCTAGAATGTTTCACCTAAACCAGGTATGAGGTACATACCTTTAATTCCATCACTTGAGAGACACTGTCAGGTAGATCTCTGTGAGTGAGTTCAAGGTCATCCCTGTCTACATAGAGAGTTCTAGGTCTGCTAGGGCTACACAGTGAGACCCTGTTTCAATAAGAAGCAAATAAATATTGTGTATTCATTTTTCTTGGGAGAACAAAAACTACCATCAAACCAAACTTAAACAAATATCCACATGCTATTGTTAACAGCATCTTTCAAAGTTTGTATATCTTCCTCCTTCCTGATCACATGGAGAAAACCTATCATCTGAGAGTACACACCTACTTTGAGAAGGCATCTTCAGAGTCCCTCTCTGAATGAAGCCTCTAAGTAGGCTGGTGAATAGACAACATTGTGACGTCTGTGGGCAGTCTCCCCTCTGCTTAGGGTCTGTGGCTCCTGTTCACTTAGCACCTTTTTCATTGGACAGGAGAAGAATTTCCCAGGTGACAACATTTCTCTTCTTCCTATCCCTTCCCCATCTTCCTTAAGGCTTAATCTTCCTTAATTTGCAATGGCTTGCCTCTCTGTATACAAATAAACTATTCAGAGTGCTAGATAGACCTATCTGAAGAGCGGAGCTGATTTTCTTCCTTCTTCTTCTTCCTGGATGGGAAAAGCCTATGATCTCACACTCAATGTTCCATGGTAACCTACTGAGACTTGGGACACCGCACTCACCCCATGTACACACAATATGTTCTTTGACATGATGAGAAATAGATAGTGCCTGTAACAATACTCTGTCACATACTGCTATTGTCTGTGGACCTTGCACAGGGTTGCAGAGGGCTCTGTATTGAAGGAGGGCTTGAGGTAAAACCAGAGATATGACTTTTGCATCCATATGTAATAAACACCAGATATCTCATCTTCTACTACTGACCATCTAGTACTTTTAAAGCACTGATTTCCCTTCTGTTTGATCATGTGCTCTGAGATAATTTGGCAGTGTGTTGGGGAATCCGTGCATGAATTTATGCAGAAGCTCAGTCACTAGGTTAGTTCAAAAGCTTAGGAACTGAGCTATACTGAGAAAGATATAGCTGACTTCATTGAGTTCACTTAGGTTACAGATCTCTTTACATCTGAAGCTACAAACATAGAAGAGGGCAGTGACCAATTCTGACCATCACCCCTTTGTAGAGAGACCAATGGACTCTGAAGACAAGGTGAAGAGATCTAATCCTCTTCTGCTCTCCTTGGCTTTCTTTCTTCTCCCACAGAAGTCCCTTCCCACCCTTCTCAACCTGTTCAGCCTGCTTCTGTAGCCATAGGCAGTTTTACTGCTGTGATGGCTGCCAACTTGGCTGGTGGGAAGCCAGGCCTGGAGGTGATTGACGGTCGTGGCAACAGCATGGTCTGAGGGCTGTACAGGTCAGCTCCTAACTCTTCCCACAAGACAACCTTGTTGCTTTTTGTCTTCAGCTGTTTTAACAAGAGTATGAGATACTGGATGGCTTAGAAAGCATGTAAGTGAACTACACAGTCCCAGAGTCTGAAAAGTCTGAGATCAAGGTACTTTATAGCTAGGCTCTTATTTTCTTACATGGTGGAGGAAATCAAGTCTTTCATATGCCTTCTTATAAGAATATTAATTCATGAAGAATCCATCCCCAGGGCCCACTTACTCCTCAGAGTTCCATTACCAAATACCACTACACTGGAATTTAGAGTTTCAGTGTGAACTTTGAGACAACATACATGTGAAGTCCACGGCAAATGTCTTGAAAATTTGTATGGTGTCCCTGAAAACCTGGCTACCCAAACATGATGTGTATTGTTATGTGGACATAGCTCCTCTGAGTAAGGAAGGGAGACAGGGATAGTGGGAGCCACACAACCCTGTAAAAATAGAGTTAAGATAGCTTTCCTAGGGGAAAAATATCTGATTGTCTCCTCATATCAAGGAGAGGCCTTACTTTACAACTTTATGAGTCACAGACCCTGGAACATACAAACCTCACCAAGCACTTGCATCTCCAGGAGCAGAGATTTGGCTCAAGTGGAGCTTTGGGGCAGAAGTCTAGGAAGGTGCTGTTGCTAGAGTCTGCTTCCGGGTGGGAGGGCTTCTAGGATGGCTTGCACTGCCTTGGGTGATGCACCGTAAACCATTATCTACATCTTTGCCTACATCCTGGTCCTAGAATGATACACATTTAGGAGGGATGCCTCAGCAAAGCCTGGCCTTGGCTTACAAGCAGTGGAGGGTCATTAACAGTGAACCTGTTCCTCGGGTAAAAAGGAAACCTTCACCTGAACCTCTGTCTTCTTAGACTTCTGATGTCTAAGCTCAGGGTAGAGTGCTGTGTCTTCCTTACAGATGGTTTCTGGGGTTAGAAACTGGATTAATAATGTAGCTGATACTCTTCTCAAATAGGGGAGGCCTGGAAGGGTCCAGATGCTATGGTCTAGGAAAAGGAAGTCTGAGGTGTTGGGGCCTCCAAATGTGAGGTTTAAATCAATAAAGAGATAGCAAGTAAGCCTGAAGAAACAGGACCGTAGAAGGCCACCATGATGGGATGGGACCAAACAGACTGCACACCCCTGTCCTGGAGCCTAGGTGATTTGTGGAATCAATCAGGGCTTTTTATTTCTCTGTAAGGTAGCAATGAGTACATGCACACTGTTCTTCTAGAACTACTAGCTTTACAAAGCAGACAGCTGAGAACATGGTTTTCTGCAGGTCCAGCTTCTCAGCTCTGAGAGACTGGAAAGCGGGGAATGACACCATGGTGCTGGCTATGGGCACAGGCTTTTAGGAACTGTGTCCAGGTTTCAGTGGCTCATAAATAGCAACTGTGGGACTATCCCCAGCAGGGGACTTAGGGTGATTGCCTTTTAGAAAGCCACAGGAGAGAATATGGTATAGAGTCACACTCATTTTGGGAGCAGCCAAGATGCTGAAATCAGAGATTTTTGCCTCCAACAGTGAAGTTTTCTCTGAGCCCAGCTCTGGCTGAGACCAGCTAGTCATGTGTGAGAAAGGATGTGAACACTGCAGGCATGCACAGCATTGGTGTGTGGAGCATTAGCTGAACTGCAGAGGAAAGCTGGCTGGCTTGGTCATTCAGCTCACTGGCAGGTGCCAGGCATGCTGTTATTGTCTCAGTTCCTCTGGCTCAGTTTTTGCAGCCCTCAAAATAAATGCAATCCCAATTTAACAGTCTTTCATAAATATTAAATTAGTGGTGATTTTTCTATTTGCTTACATGAAGCATCAAGGACAGGGTTTTATATACACATTTACACGTTTTTTGCCTTCTGAGAAGAGAGCTAAGTTGCTTTGCCAAATTTAATCACTTCCCACAGCAGCTGGGATTCGTCTCTTTTTAGTGAGCCCCACCCAAACTCTCGAACACCAGAAAAAGTTCATCTTGCCAGGTCCTGAACTGAGACAGACTAAAACCTGACCTTTTCTAGGTCACCCTTAGATAATGATTTGACCTTCAACTTAGTTCTTACCAGGGACAAGAGTAACACAGAGATACTGCCTCAGCTGAAACAGAGCTCAAAGAGTAAAATGTCAAGAGGCTGAGTTTCAGTTTTAGAAAACTCCCAGAATCCTCACCCACCCTGCTGCAAAGGGGGTGATCAGACACCTTAGGGAGAAGTTTCCCAGCTGCTCCTTCACTAGACTCCTCAGGATGGGAGCTGGTGTCCCAAGTTAGTAATAGGCAGTGGATTGTGTGACTGATGTCATCCAGAGATACCACAATTGGCCTGAACCATGTAAGACCAGGGATTTCCTCTTCAGAAGGCATGCACAGTATCTCAGCATGCTAAATTCATCCACCGTGGAAGAAGTGACTCTTCGAATGGACCTTTTAGAAGTAACCTGGTGTAGTTCTCAAAGCTCAGGGCTGTCCCATGAGAGATTCCTTCTGTGGAGCACACCAGGGGCCTTACATCACAATCTTTAGTTTGGATATTCCCATTATTCCTGTGGGGACTTCCCTGTGTTGATCAGGTGATTATTGACTGTCTGTTGTCAAGCTGCCTTGCTATTCCATACTCTGTCCCCTGTCCACGGAAGATTTGCAATTCTGAAAACAAATCTACATCTGTTTTATAGCTTTTCACTATTAAGATAGGAAATCTGAAGTAGATACTCAGTAATGAATAAAGTCATGTCTTAACATCAAGCATGATTGATGTGAGTTGACCCTATTGGCTGGCTTCATTGACTTTTCGTTTAATGACTAATGAGTGATATATCATAGCTTAGTTTAAAGTTTCAAACATGTTTTCAGACAGAAATATTCCAAGAATGCAAGTCAGGTATATTTCTCAGATAAATAACAGTCATAGCATTATGTACAGGGAAGTTCTCCCTTCTCAAGTTTCCCTAAGTTGAGATTCAGGGGCCTGTCATGAATCACTCATTGGGGTCGGTCCTCCAGTCAATGGAAGTTGAAGGGAGCTGTTGACTAATTCCTCCGGGCAAGGGATCATGGGGTCAGAGAGGACAACTGGGCAGTCCTGGTGTTCAGACTCAATTCATCCTTGCCTGGAGTTCAAGTGTGGTGTGGTGTGGCGTGGTGTGTGTGTGTGTGTGTGTGTGTGTGTTTGAGGGCATTCACCTGTTCCAACACAGACACAGGTTTTCCTGAACAAAAATCTGGACACATCGTGCATCGACAGAGTTTCTTACAGGGCATAATGATTCAGGGTGACTTCCGAACGGAGAAATAAATGCACACCTTAGTTCTTTAATAAATCAATAACAGCAAGAAACCAGTCTTCAATCCCACGTGGCCCACCCCAAAGCCTTCCCAAGTTCTGCTGCCAATCAGTTTTTGGTTCCCTTCGGAAACTAGTTCCCAGGCTCCAGATGGCAGGGGCCAGCAACCTGGAAAGAGTGTGCTGGGTGAAGAGTGAGTTGCCTGGGACGCATGTAACCACAGAGGACTGGAACCCATGCCCACTTTGCCGTCCGTCCATGCCCCCTGCGTGGAGAGCGGCGCGCACGAAGCCTATTCCCGAGCCACGGGCTCGGGCAGGGGGTGGGGTGACTGGGTGGCTCTTGAGAACCGCTGGGTTGCGTGGCCTGTGCATGGTCGCAGCCAGTGTCCCGGGGGCAGATTCTGAGGGCAAGACACCTCCTCCCACTCCCGGGATCGCTTCTCCCTCCTCCTTCACACCCCCGCCCCCGGGACCGCGGCGCTCCCTCCCCGCACCGGCCAGTGAGTACACAAAGCGGCGGGTGAGGGGAAGCTTCGCAGGCGTGCACGGAGCAGTGAGATCACTGGCGTTATAAATATCCCGGTGCCAGCGCCGAGATCCGCTCGGGTGGCCTCTCTCTCTCTCTCTCTCTCTCTCTCTCTCTCTCTCTCT
>JADRCH010000035.1:2280132-2320309 GCA_019843965.1 Rhynchomys soricoides
CTCTCTCTCTCTCTCTCTCTCTCTCTCTCCCCCCCCTCCCTCTCCCTTCCCCGAGGCTATGTCCACCCAGTGCGGCGAGGGAGGCAGCGCCAGAGGCACGCAGCCGCGCGGGGGCTACGGAGCCCGGAGCCAGCCCTGCAAGATGCACTTAGGACCCCCGCGGCCGGAAGAATGAGCCTGTCCTTGCTCTTCCTCATCTTCTGCAGCCACCTGATTCTCAGTGCTCGGGCTCACGGGGAGAAGGGTCTCACTCCCGAAGGGCAACCCGCGCCTCCTAGGCACCCGGGAGACTCCAGCGGCAGCCGGGGCAGAAGTGGCTCGACGTTTTCTTCGGCTTCTGCCTCCTCCCCAGTCGCAGCTTCTCCGGGCAGCCAAGGAAGCGGCTTGGAGCATAGCAGTTTCCAGTGGAGCCCTTCGGGGCGCCGGACCGGCAGCCTGTACTGCAGAGTGGGCATCGGTTTCCATCTGCAGATCTACCCGGATGGCAAAGTCAATGGCTCCCACGAAGCCAGTGTGTTAAGTAAGTTGCTCACTCTCCAACAAAACCTGTTCTGGGAGGGACGGTCAGTATTCCTTTGGGCCACAGGGCACCTCTAGGAGCCCTAGCGTCTGGGACTCAGCTGCTTCTGGAAATAGTCCGGTAGGGTTTCGTGGAGATGCATCTACTTGGTGAGAGCAGACGCACCCTTCTGTCTTGGGTAGCAGGCTTGGCTAAGCCCAGGTGAGGTTACCGTGGTGAGACAGGCAGCTCCTTTCCAGAATACCCTGGCCGAAAAGACCAGCCACCCACCATAGCTGGAGGAAAAAAATAGTGAAAGAAGTAACAATCTTTCTCCAATTTCTTTCTACTTATGAACTAGAACCGCATTTTTCTTTAAGCGTCAAAGTATCTCTCTATTCCCTGTACACAATTTACGTTAGTTTATGAAAAGAACACATCTGAGTACTTCCATTCTCCAGCTACAAATATATTCTCTGTCCCATATTATGTTTGTATATTCATATCTCTGTGTAACTTTACATGCATAGGCATCTTTCACACGTATACATACGTATGTAGATATATACATACACACATACATACGCACGCACACACACCAACTACATGTCTACGTAGAATTTACGTGTACATGCATATTGGGAAAGCAAAGTTCTGCTTGCAAGAAAGCAACATGATCTGGAAAACTGGACAGACTGTATGATGAGTAAGTCCGGTGCTGGGTTTAACAACGTTTAGTAGACTGAGACCCTGACAATACCTTGTTAGCCTTTGCTTTCCAGGGACAGTTGGAGGAAAGTTCTTAATTTTAAAAGAACTGCAGAAGAAGTTTAAAATGGGTGTAAATTGAGCATAACTGAAAAAAAAAATCAACCACCCAACTTGAAATTTTTCTGAGTTCTCTCTTTCTCCTTTCCTCTTTGCTTCCACCCCACCCGCGTTCCCTCCACTCCACCCCACCCGTGTTCCTTCCACTCCATCCGCTTTTCTGAACCACCGCATTAGCCATTCGCACCCCCTGGTCGCTCCTAGGCTGCTGAGGTGAGCGGTGGGTTGGATCTGTGTGCTCCGGACTGTAGTTGTCTCTTTAGTCCTGCCAGGTGTTTTCTCACTAGGTTCAAGTCACATTTCCAGCAGGGCTCAGTCCTCCAGATAAAAGCCACAGCAGGGACCTCTCAGACTCCCATGGAGAGCGGAAATGGGGCCAGGAGATAGTGCTGTGCAGTCACCTGGCCCTTCTTGTCTTCCTGGTGGCTCTCAGGTACACCTCTCTAGACCAGTGTTCCCAGAAACTAGAACACTTCTGTTTACTCAGCTCCAAGAACCACGGACTTTATTTGTTGGACTGACAGTCGGCTGGGGCCTGGGGAGAGGGTTTAGAAATTCAAGCACAGGTGGGGTGGCTGACCCACCAGCCTCTTTCAATGAGTTAAGAGGATCAGGCGCGTGAGGTCCGGCAGTAGCACCCCGACAGGTGCTGTTTCAAGCTTGCCGGCTGCGTGCTTTGTCTTTGGAGAGTACCCCTTCAGCCTGCTGAGATGCAGGTGGAGAGGCAGTGCACCACAGAGAGGGCCCTAGTCTCCCATCCCATTGAGTCTCAGGGACTCAATATGGTCCACATTGGACCCCCTCTCTTCATATTTGAAAGAAACTTTGGTCTTTGCGCATGAAGGGAATAAAGTCCGTTCTGTTAAGGGTGGATTTTCTGATGCTTCAGGGAGATGTTACTTCTGTTTCAATATTTCTGCTCACTCTCCTCATTTTGCAGGATTCAGTTCTACCACGAGACAGAGACAGCCTTTAGTCTCGACCTCAGCAATTTTCCTAGCTCTTGTAGAAAAACTTTCTCTAGTTTGTTGCAGTGAATGAGCACCAGCTACACATAACCTTTGCTTGCCTGGGAGACCTCAATAGCAGGTATCCAGCCCAGCTTGGGATCCCCTGAGCCTGGGATAGCTTTGGAGTGCTAGGGAGCTCTATAAGCAGAACAGTTCCTTTAAAAAAAAAAAAAAAAAAGCCCAATTGAGGCTAAGTATGGCTGCAGTATAGGCTTTGCTAGAAGGGGATTTACAGAAACATAAATGAAGGAAATCGAGATCAGATCAACACACTTCATTTGTCTAAAGAAGAAACTGGCCAGCTACCCATTATTTCCAGGGACTAATTTATTTTAAAATCCCCATTGAAAGGTGGCTACAAACCAGAGGAGATGTATCCTAGGAAGGGACTAATAAAACTTTGTAAGTAGCTTTTCCCTAACTCGGAACCTTGCAATTTTAAACAGCCATTCAGAGTTTAATTTGTATCTTTCAAAAGACTGGCATTCATTCATTCATTCATTCATCCATCCATTCATGTACCCAGTGTAAGGCACCTGCCTCAAAATACATGCTTTGGTTACTGCTGTGCTGCCTTTTCTTTTCCTTTTTGCATTTTCTCTGGCTTTGCCTTCCACAGATTTTTCTCAAAGGAAAGCATAACTTAAATCTCAGAGTCATAGTCCTTTTGATATCAACATACCTCTATGAAATAATTTTATGTGCAGTGGAAAGGCATGGGATTTGGAAATTTAAAATGGCTCTTTACACTTAGGTAGCCATGGAAGAAAAAGCAGCATCTACTTGCAATTGATTACTATAGTGCACTTTGAAGATACACACACACACACACACACACACACACTTTGGACTATGAATTGCTTTGAACATATGTGGAAACATGTGTGTTTGTCTCTCACAAGAAAGGCCAAAACGCATTGGGGAAAAAAACCCTCAGTATAAAGGGTTTTATAAAAAGATGCCGTAATAAGACTTTTTTTGTCAGATAAAATGTCAATTTTTACTTCATAATAAATATATTTGCCAATCATGAAGATTTGTTCAGTTTTACTATCAAAACCATGCTCTACCCACAGATACTAAAATCTCCCTTTAGGTACTTCAATTAATAAGGCCCTGGTTTGCCTCATTCAGTAGGGGTGCCATGTTTTAAAGACAGAATACGGTATCTTGCATATGAACCCTTGTAGGAAGGAAATACTGGGGAAAGATGAATAAGAACAGACAAGATGAAGGGTGATAAGCCCTAACCCTGAAGAGAAGTGAACAGCTAGCTGCTTTTTTTAATTACAAGCTGTCAAGTTTAGCTTCGATACGGTGCTTTCCTTGACTTACCTTGAGCCATTAAAACCATGAAATTAGATAGTTAGCACTTCAGAGAGAGAACTTTAGGTGATGCCTATACAAAGCAGTCACACAAAATATGAACATTCCATTCATTCATATTTTGACTAAGAGACTCCTCAATTTTACACTTTGTTTTGAAAATCTGACTTTATCCATTTTGGTTTCATACTCTCACCAGACATCTCCCCAGGCTGGATAAACCAGAATTTACTGTGCGGAGAAATCCAAAGGGGAAATTTCGTTAGAATGTAATCAGCAAAGACGGTGCTAAATGCAATCATTCCAGACTAAGATTCGATAACTTGGCAGAGCATATCTGTTGCCATAGATGAGAGTAGAGAAACTTCAGTGTTGCCATGTTTTCCTTTGGGGATTTTTCAAATGCTTTATTGAAAGCTTTGAACACACGTGGTATCGATGTTGTTCTAGCTTTTAGTCTCCAGTCTGTAATTATGTGTCCCCCATCATCAATATCACCTTCTGATACTAAGAGAGCTAAAGAAGAACAGGAAAGGAAAGGAGGTCATGCATGTTTTTTCTTAGTGAGGTAAACTTATTCATAAACTGTAATCATCCTTTGAAGTAAGTAGATGAAGGACCGATGGTAGAGACTCCAAGAAACTTTGTCTCTTTCAACCTTGATATCAATCTTGACAGTTTATTACGAAAGTCTTATTCCTTCCTTCTCTGTCTCTCCTCTCTTTTCCTAACCATAAACATCATGGGAAAGAAGACACACTATCATTAGTATTTGCTTATGAATTAATTTATCCTGAGTTCTCTACACCCATCCCCAAATAGGAAAGAGACACAACAAATAGTAAGAGCGATACAAAACACATGAACCTACATGAGGGATGTCCCCAAGATCATGAAGCATCAAAGACAGTCACTGGCACCTACAAGAATATCCTTGGGTTTCCCAAGACAGTACAGCATCCCAGACAGTCCCTGGCAGGTCTGTGACACAATTGCCTTCCACAATTTTGCTTAAGGACGCTGTCTTAGCATCCACAGAGTGAACAAAAAATTTCTCTTAAGTTTATTATCACCAACTCCTAAAGATTAGAGTACAAGTAATACTGATTTCATTAAAGTCAGCTTTAGAAAAATGTTTCTTGAGATACATTAATTCATGATTTAATAGCATGGGTTTACAGTATTTTCTAGAATTATTTAATGAATTACTGAGATCTGTATGATAAAGCAGATGACATAGATGACATAGATAGCCTGTGCTCTCTTGAAGAGAGAGAGAGGGAGAGGGAAAGGGAGAGGGAGAGAGAGAGAGAGAGAGAGAGAGAGAGAGAGAGAGAGAAAGCCTATTGTGAATTGTACAGAATTGTGCTGATATTCTAGAAAACCAGGCTGTGTGAAATCATTGATATTAGTTTAAAAATTATAATTTTAACAATGATTCCAATACTAGGTAAAAATTAAGATGTAAAACATTACAAAGTTGCCTGTGTGAAGAACATACGCATATACATGCTCACATACATGCATGCATACATACATATATACACATTTATTAAGCTTTCAGGAGCACTAAATCTTAAAATTACATATTATAGGGCAACATGTGATTTTTATATTAGAGTTTATCATACAAACAATGCAACGTGTAATAAAATAACACTTTTATAGGCATTATTTCATCATCTCCCCATATTTAAAATTAATTGCAATGAAAATGTATATAATCAACACATATAGAATAAAACACGCAGTATACTGAGATACAAGTTAAGTGAGCAAAACAAGTTCTTAAAAGAACAGCTTATGGTCAGAAAGCAGTTGTTTAGTTAAACAAGGACATATTTTTTTAATCAAGTGAAAATTTATAAAACCATTTAATTTCAACATCTCAAAAGCTAGACTGAAAATATGAGAATTTGATCTTTGGTACTGCTGTATATTTTCATCAATATGTGATCAATTTACATTTATAAAGCCGAATACATCCATAACGAGAAGAGAAAATTCTTTAAGTTCATTGTCATGGCTTCCTAATAATTAAGATAGAAAATATTGAATTAAAAAAGGATCAGAAAAATGTTTCTTGGGCTGCATAAGTATGTGAGTTACCACATCCTTAGCAATCTAGAGCCATGAGTACACTGAAGATGACTGTGAAGAGCTCATGGTCCAACTCTATTGTCCTCCTGTGCCAATCATTCTACAAAGATGAGCTCTTGCAATGGCCCTTCCGTGATTCTGATCATGTATGTAGTGTTTACACGTTCATTCCCAATCAGCTAAATACTTGAAGTCTTTATTGATGCTTTCAATATTATTCTTAAATTCTGAGCCAAATATAGCTTTTTATCAGATGTGCTAGTCCTATTTTAATAATAATAATTAATAATAATAATCTACACCTTTATAATTAGTTTTATAAAGTAAAATATCATACGTGTGAAGTATATTTTAAGTTTTAGTAATTTAAATACACTATGTATGTATACCTATTATTCTCTACAAAAACTAATGTATATAACTTTTACAAAGTATTCTGTGTGCTTTACCAGTATCTGGAAAAGTGACTGCTTCTAAATTCTTGGATGTGTATCACAATCAAACAATTTTTATATTAAGTTCTACCTAAATTAAATTTTAGAAATATTTGAAAGGAAATGATATGCAGGACACTAGTGTCTATTAACATTCTCTTACATAAGCTTTGTATTAGGTGGGGATTTTTTGCTGTTGCTGTTAGTTTATTTTTGTTCTTTATTTTTGTTTCTTTTAATTCTCATGAAAAGAAACAACACTAACATGGTGCCTGCAGTTTTTCTGAGATGATTTTTTTATTCTGAGCCAAGACTGTTCAAAACAACAATAACCAAACAGTTTCTTGGGTATTCCCTTTTCTCTGTGAAATTTCTAAGTATTTAAACAGACAGAGCTATGTGAGTGCACAGTATATTTGAGAGAATGACAGGTGCTCAGCTTGTGCTGTGCAACATAAGTCTTCAATAAATTGATTCACCTATATGTACCCATAGTCCTCGCTGGAAAATTTAACTTTTGTGCACGAGTCCTTCAGAGGACATTGCTATTTCAAGGAAAATGTCACCTCCGCAGAGTTCTCACCACATACCCTAATCAGGGTACATGCTTGAAACAATTGTATCCAAGTGTTGCAGTCTGCTTTCTCCTCCTCTGCATTTTCGTTATTTTTTTCCGCTCAGCTCTAATGAACTACATTACTATATTTCAGCTCTAATGAAATATACTGTTTATATATTTTAACAATATCATATGTATAGCTAACAAGAATATTGTCCTCACTTATATTTATATAAAGTCTTTTGCGACCTTATTATTAATACTAGGCAGGCTTTCAAGCTATGTGCATAGTACACATTGAACCTTATTAAAACCCTCAATGAATTGCAGCGACCAGTTTCTTGACTCAGCACGCATGGTCCTTGAAATGATTGTAGGAAAGGAAGAGACGGCGGCTTGACACACGCACTGTGGATTACACATTCACGACATTATACAGATCATTGTATTTTTCTAGGAGATGACTTAAAGTGCAATATTTCTCAAACTGTACTTCCTTAAACAATCCACAGAAGTAATGTGGTTTATATTTTCAATATCCTAGATGTGGTTTTTATGGTTTTAAAAGATTGTTTTATGTAAGAAATTATGATTTTACAGGCTTTTGAGTTTTTCATACTGGTAAAATGGTAACAAATTAGAATTATTTAAAAAATATTTTAAAAGCATCTCTCGATACTTTTCGGGTTTGAAAAGAATCGATTGCCAAATTTCCTAAAAGCAACCTACTGTTTGCAAGTGCAGAATTACTGAGGAAGCAGAATAAAGTTTCTGAATCTTGAAATAAGTCATTCTGAGTGTAGACTCAGTGCTGGCCATTCCTATAACATTCTGGGTGTCACACTAGGTCATTATATGTTCTTTTATTTAATCTCAGTAATAAAGACTGAGAACAGTCGATGTAGACATTGAATTCTTCACAGTTCTGTGTAGAGGAGTCTGTGTTTTATTCTGGGATTTCTTGTCATCCTAGGTATTTTGGAAATATTTGCTGTGTCTCAGGGGATTGTAGGAATACGAGGAGTTTTCAGCAACAAATTTTTAGCGATGTCAAAAAAAGGAAAACTCCATGCAAGTGTAAGTAGAAACCACTTTGTGTTTGTTAAAAAGTGCTCCACAGGATTTACGTCTGTAACAAAGTGAAGTAATTCTTTTCAAATGAGAAGATAAAGCAGACAATTTGCTTAAGGAACTTAAATTTATTTCTGGTAAAATTATATGTATGTATAACCAATTGTGTATGCATCTGTAAGTAATCATTGGAAAATTTCACAGTCTCGGAAGCAAATAAAACTTTTGAGACTGTAAAGGGTAAACACACTGGTAAACAGCCTTTGCACACGGATTGCCATTGTTAGTTTTCTAGAGAGCTCTGAGGGAGACTTGTCACAGCAATAAGCTTCTCCGTGGCATCACAGAAACCTTACATTTGGTGGCATGTGTGTTTAACAGAGGAATTCTTAACTGATTTTACAGGTTACTGACAATATTGATTTTGGGTCTAAGTAATACATATTTCCATGTAAGGGAGTAAAAGACAAAAATGAAGACTCTAAAGCCTCTCAGCTCCCAGAAAGAAACTGCACTTGATGAAGCAGGGAGATTTCTGTCTTGTATTTTTTTTTCACTTCAACTATAATTACTTAATATTAATCCTGCATTCAAAAGTTTTTTTCAGAGTACTTACACATTTCATAATCATTTAAAAATTATTTGTTTCTTAGCTTTTACTGCACCTAGATTTTGTTGATCTGTATTAGTGTATATGTATCACACTTAAAAGTAATTTAGGATTTTTTTTTTTGTGATATAAGAGATTTTTTTTTTATTAAATAAATTTAAGAGGCAAAAGTTAGTCCTTTAATTAATAAGAAGTGAATGGCTGAATATTTCTTTTGTAATTCTCAAAGTATACAGAAAATCTAACTTAAGAGTGAAATCAATTGCCACTTAGCCTTTTACTCTATGGATCTTTAAGAATCCAATCAGAATTCTACCCATGTCTCTATGGAAAACTTCATGATTTCCCTTCCTTTGCATCCGAAGGAATTAATAACTTCTGAAGAACGCTATGGCTATTTGGGAATTTGAGAGATGGCACATATAAAGTTCTTAGGGCAGCATTTGGGACCTTGCAAGTGTTCAATAAACAGTATGTATTATTAAATGCAGTAAGCTAAATATAATGTAAACGCAGCAAACCACTACAATCTAGGATTAATGAAAAGCCTTTGTTAAACTCTTTAGTCATTCATTTCAAGAATTATAAAAAGCAATTTACTTCATTTCTGGGTTGTTTTACTCTAGCAAGGACTAACATGATTTTTAAAAAATGAATGCTATGACTGAACAAGTAAAAGTACCATTTCACTTGTTTCTGTGGGGAAAAAATCAGACATCTCTCATTTTGTTAAGAATAACGTTTGATCACTAAAAATTCACATCCAGGTTTGAAAATAATGACTTTTCTTTGTTCTACTTTAACACTGTAAAACCTTCAAAACCTCAGTGTCCTACGATACGAGACAAGTAAAGAGATCACCTCTTATGGGCTTGTCTAAGGGATGAAAAACTGTAACACTGAAAATGTTCTCATCTGCATACTAGAGCATACAAAAGCAGACGGAATTCAGGCCAGCAAGAGGATAATTGCCACAGAAAGCAAAGTATTATAAATGGATGCCAATTAGAAGGGTCAAGCTGAGAGGTTAGGATACATGATTCCTCTGTCAAATGCAAGTAACTAATTTCTAGAAATTTGACCCAAATGTCTAAGGATGACTGGTGGAAATAATGCAGATAACGCAAAAACAGCATCTGTTATTCTTTCTCATCCTGGCAGGCCAAAGTTATTTCACGGGATAATGACTTTTAAACAGTACAAAGCAAGTCTTGCTCTTGTCACTCAATGGGCTCTTAGATATAAAAGTCATTCTGATGACTTTGAGCTGAACCATAGATAAAAAATTAAGCCCCACGAATGTGTCCAAACCTCCAATCTCTTATCTGAGCTTTTATTAGCACTTTTCCCCCCTCTAGATGGAAACCTAATTAAATTATGAAGTGATTTATTTTTAAAGAAGTCGAGTTTAGAAACAGCATTAATCATAGCAATTATCGGCTTTATGCCCAGCTGCTTTGCTTCCTGTTTTCGCTGTAGTGGAGCACATTAAAGAAACTCTCTTCTAACTTTCAATGTGTTTACCTGACTTGATAGTTACAGAATTACATTGTCACCCAAACCACGAACCCACACTCAGTAACACAGTAGTTGATGAGTTGCTTTATATTACTAACCTTGCAGTAGCCTGAAAGAGCACTTTGCAGCCTCTCCATCAGAACTGAAAGTGAGTTAGAAGTGTAAACTAGCCAGGTAACTCTTGCGAAAATAATTCCCCTACAGAGAATTGTCCATTTCAGTTCAGTTCCGATACCAACAAAGCTGAAGCTGGCCAGCAGGCTACGGTGATGTACTTTCACAGTTCTGAAAAGGACCTCCCGCTCACGTTACCTCTTCAGACACTGAGGCAAGGAAAGAGGCTTGAGAGGGGTAGTTATTTTTCTAAGGTTACATAGTTGTAGGATTGAAGGAAAACTGGGTATCTCTTCAAATTACCTCTTTGGATACCCAAATGGTTTGCAGGCACAAGTTAGTTTAAAAGATAACACCGTGTTTGGGAATGAATTACACTGTTTTCATGTGCTTGTGGGAATTATTAAGTGCCTGATTAAGTAATAGCCTTCCACCATATGTAAAAAATGAAGACTATGGCAGATCATTGAGACCATTTATAGCACTCTGTTAACTGGCAAAGAAGAGGGAAGTCCTAGACTAGATGTGTAAAGTTGTAAATTAATTTCCACCTTCTCACTTTCCCTTGGATTCAAAACATTTATTTTGGCCCTAGCCTTCCCCCCAACCTCTCCAGTACTTGATTTTAGTTTACAGAGGAGGGGATGTGTCTGCTGCACAGCTTTACACAGACATATTCACTCAGCGTGACATTGTGTCCCTTAGGGAACCCCTGTCAAGGCTACCTTTCAAACAGAAAAGAACTGCTTGGATCCTAAAAATACGTGTACGCTGAAGGCTACTTTTTTGTGGGTATGAGCAAAGATGGCGCACTGCAGCAGCCAGCCTTCAGCAGCATGAATGAGGCCGGCTGGCGCTGACAGAACTGTCCTGTTTGTCAATTTCACAATGGAAGTTCTACTTGAACCTCGAGTGGACAGGTGGTGTTGCAAGCTCTCACCGCAGTCCCTCATCTACTGCATACACCTCTCCTCAAATTTGCTCACAGATTCCAAACGCACGAGATAGCCATATTCCCACTGTGTGAAAGTCCCATCAGGCTTGAGAAGAATTTAATTAAAAATATTTTTTTCATACAATACATTCTGATGTTGGTTTTCCCTCCCCCAACTCCCACATCCACACTCTTTCTCAGTGGCGAGGGAGAGAGGGGTGTGTGTGTGTTATGGGCTGGGCTCAAAGTGTATTTTTTTTTTTTTTTGTTTGTCAAAATGTGTGAGGAGTTCTGGACAATAGGAGAGAATGATTGCTTCCTAGAGAGCCAGCAGGGTTAGTCAGTTGTCACCTTGGCTCCCATTCTCCGTCTTAACCTGTTCTAGATGGAGCCATTTTCTGAGACTATATGTCCTTCTGGGGCTTTCAGATTTTTACTCTCACATTTGGGGTCTTTACAGAAAGCCCGCCAGAGGACCTTTCTGACTTTTCCTACACAGTTGAGGTGTGAAGCATGAACTTCTCTGGGTGCACAGTTAGGCCCAATTCTGCTCCACACTCGTGTCACCTTATAAAATATTCTGTGTTTTGCTTTTATATTTGGAGCAAATAGGAAAATGATTTCGGCTTCCTACAGTGGTGGCTGTGTTTTCCGTGAGACAGTACATACAGAATTCTTGCTGTAGCCCCTGGAAACTATTATCACTTGCCATTTAAACAAATCTTCCAGAATGTATTCTCTGGTAGCTGGTGGATGATCTCCAAGGTCTCCTCCTGATTCCACTGTCCAGTGGCTGTGCTTCCTCAGTTATCTAGATTAGCCCAAATCCTCCTTGCCATTAGCCCTTGTTCCTCGGGACGCCACTCTTTGCACCCTCAATGGCCTCTTATCTGCTAGGATTTCCTTTTGCCAAGGAATCAAATTTGAGGGCAAGGTTCCCAAGTCTACACTGGCACAGAGGTGGGGTTCCTGTTCTTATAGTCTTCCAGTCCTTTTGGAGTGCCACTTTAGTCCATTTTAGTATCTTAAACCCTAAAAAGAAAAGTAGAAATCTTAGGAAAGTTGGAGATACATGCGCTTCAATATTTTCATGAACTATGCCTGATAGCTTGTTACACATGGGGAAGAGGTGTGTTGGCTTAACTATCCAGAGAGAGGCTTGTGGTCAAATAGTTCTTTTCTTATGTCTCCGGGTTTTAGGGGATCATGTTTGGAAGGAAGACTAATTGCAGAGTTTACGAAACAGGCTTGGAATGTGTGCTGATCAGCCCTGAGTGAGGACTAGAATATTCTCCTTTCCTGGGTTCAGAGGGTGCCAGCTGGCTAGCCAGGAGGATAGTCTGGACTGGATGTCCGGGATTGGGGGCAGTTAATGAGGAGCCAACAGCCCCCAAAGCTCAGCATGTTTACTAAAAGGAGAATAGAGAGACCTGAGCAACACTTACGATTATCAATTAGAAAACAACCTATTAAGAGCTCCTCTTCCTGTCACAGCCACGGGTTCTAGGTATAGAAATGTCATTAGCATGGTAAGAGCTCATGTATATGGAAAAAGGAAAGGGCCAGTGATTTGCTATCCAGAATGGGTTTGCAATTAATTCCTGTATCGGACTTTAATTTTGCCTTCTGTCGGGTTGGTGAGAAGGACTTTGTTGAAGAAATGTGGGCAAAATGAATGGACTCGTTGATTCAAAATCCATGTTGCTTAAAACAAGTAATAGTGTGCCATTTCTCTGATGGTTTAGGGGAGGGTACTTAGCATCTATCAGTCTTTCAAATGGAGGAAATTCAGAGTAAGTGGGCTATACAAATGCGAAGAGATAGGTCTTAATTTTCAGTGTTATGGAACGAACTGTTAGATTCAGTCAGGAGATGAGAGCTATGTGCCCAACCTGGCACTTGAAAATGTGGGACTTTAAGTGGATGGTGTCTTTACTCTTCTGCCTTAAGGCCAAATAATAGTATCTTGATTATGGCAAGAGGTAAACAATGCAGACTAATCATGGTATATAGAGTAATGCAGTTTTACAGGGCTGTTAAAGACACCAGAAACCGAGCACCTGTTTTCTACCCCGGGCCGTCATACCCAACACTTACCTTACCTCCATCACTACTTATCTAGCTGCTGGTGACTCAAATCCAAATTCCCATCTCACATTTACTAAAATAGAATCTCTAGAGATACAGCTAGGACAATAAGCATCTTAAATCTGCTATATAATTATTTTTTTTAAAAGTTATATTGATGTCTTTTAAGTTGTTCATTTTGAAGCCATTTAAATATCTGCATAAAGTTTTTAAGCCTTCTGAGGTTATGGACAACTAAAACATAAATCTGCTATCTGATTGATTTTTAAAAGACAGTTCCTGGTTGGCATTTGCCACTGTATTACTGGGATGGTTGTTATTAAATCCAATAACCCATTGGGTGCTCAGTAAGAATAATGAAATATAGAATGGTAAGATGGTCAGTGTTGAACAGGAGGAGCTTTGCCCTGCTGGGATAGCATAGCAGGGTTACCATGGACTCCACAGGACTTACATGGGAAAGGGGAAAGGGCAGCTCCTTTGGGCTCACATTGCCCTACATCAGGACAAAGCTACACACAGCAACATTTGTAAAAGTAAAAATGTGAGCCACGCATTACTGAACGTGGGTAGAAGAACCAGAGGCTGGGATCCATGCAGTGAGGAAACTCCTTAAAGCACACTTTGGCAGATACTTGTTTTTAGTGTAGTATATAATAACATTTTAATTATTTGGATTAAGTTAATTCTTTCTTAAATTTATAATTTTAGGAGAAAGAAGGCAACCAATGAAAACATGGTAAAATAGATAAATAGATGAAATGCCTTATAAACTCTGTGTCTTAGGTACCGTCTATCCAAATTCCCTCCAGTTGACACCTCTTTTATGCAGTACATCTTTATCTGTCATTGTACATTTTGAGCACTGGTATTTACATTGCTCTGGCCTGGAACTAGAATAGGTGTGCAGCAAGAACCTTTAAAAAGCACCTGTAGTTTAGAATGGATTCCACACTGGGAGAACACACAGTAGAATCAAAACATTACTTATTTATTATTTATTTATTTATTTACTGTTCGCTTATTTATAAATTAGTCCACACAGTATTAGAGTTCACTGTTTTCAAAGACAACTTGTGATTATTCATTTTCCCTTTCCTTTCCCTCAATCCTGACCCCTCCCTTGTGATCATGTGCTAACCCCCACAGTCACTTCAATGTCTCACGTTTGCTACCACGCTCACCTTCTTTAACTGCCTCCCCTCTTCTGGTCTCCTTTCTAATTTCAATGACCTGTTCCTGCTCTTACCTCTCACCTGCATTAATATGCATTAAGAAAAACACCGAAAGTCTCAAGAGAACACACCAAGTTTGTCTTTCTGTGCATTGCCTACCTAGCTTGATATAATAGTCACCACCAAATATCTGAAATGTTCATGAGTTCACTAGTCTTTACAGGAGAATAAAATCCTACTTTGTATAAGTACCACATATCCCTTACCCGCTCTTCTCTGGAGTCATCTAGGGAGGCTGCACCTCCTTGGTACTGTGAATAGTGCAGCGATAAACATGATGTGTAAGTGTCTCTACGGTGGCATACAGTGTGGTGTTTGGAGATGCCCAGGATGATACGGCTGGGTCCTATAGTAGGTCCGTGGTGTCCACACTGGTTACAGTCCCATCAATAGTGCATAAACATTCCTCCTTCCTCCTCCATCCCCACCATAATCTGCTGACATTTGATTTCTTGATCTTGCCATTCTGACTGGGATGAGATAAAATTCAAAATAGTTCTAATTTGCAGTTTCCTGGTATGCAGTTCCCCAATGGCTAGTGATGTTGGATGCCTAAAAAAAAATACTTATTGATCACTTGTATTTCCATTTTGGAGAATTGCCTGCTCGTGCCCACGTATCAACTGGCAGTTTGATTTTCTTGGTGTTTAAGTTTTCTAGGTCGTTGTGTACTCAAGACACTCCCTCTCTCAAATTCTGTAGGCTTCCTGATAGCGTTCTTTGTGCATGGAAACGTTCCAATTTCAAATGATTTCATTGATTCTTGCGGTATCCCCTGGGCTACTGGAGTCCTGTTCAAGAAGCACTTACTAGGAGCTATCACTTGAAAAACATTCCCTATCATTTTCTTCCAGGAGTTTCTGCACTTTGGGTTTTTAGTTGAGGTCTTTGATCCACTTCATGGGTACCATTGTACAGCTTGAGAGATGAACTTCTAACTTAATTCTTTTGCAGGCAGAGGTCAGTTTTACCAGCACTGTTTGTTGATCCCTTTGTCAAAAATTCGGTAGCCATAGCCGGAAAGGACAGCATGTGGCAATAAAAAAGTTCTTGCTTACATTAGCAGCGAGTGTCCCCCTCCCTCCCCTCCATGTAATGATTTGGATATTTAAGCAAGCATAATTTAGTTGTTTAAGTTTTACTTTTACAATAAATTAGTTGGTTTGAATATTTCGCTTTAATGTTCAACTCAGGACCTCTTGATTTTAACTTATTTGGACATTTGTAAAATGAAAGGAAAAATGCACAGGTAATGTAATTCATTAAGGAAGACTGGAAGGGCTTCTGTGCCTATTTAATTTTTCTCTGTAGAATCTGAAAATGCCATAACATTTGACTGCACAGTCAGTAACAGTTATCAAATCAATTAAAACATATCAGAAACAAAGATGGGAGATAATTCTGTTTCGTTGGTGTTGTTTTATTTTTCTTTCTTTGCTGAGACAAAAGTCTCACTGACCTCTTGGTAATTCTTTTGTTTTACCATCCCGAGTGCTAAGATTACAGGTGTGTGCCATCCTGTTCAGCAAAGACAGAGATCTTGCTGGTGTTGCTGCCCTAGTGACAGACAGTGGATGAATGCTAAAGTTATGTCTGATTTCAGTGGCTCATTTAGTATTTGATTTACCTGTCTATATCATACCCTTGATAAATGAAAACAGATATGCCAACTTCAGGTTTTCCCCCTAGGGAAATAATGTATGCCTATCATTTAAAAACCATATACTTTATTAGAAAATGTCCTATAATTTAAGGGAGAATGTAGCATGAAATTCCCCTAGAATAACTCGGTCAAAGGATATCATCATCAAGACCCTCCCCCTCAGGACTCAGGGAAAGATGCAGAAGAGGAGGCAGAAAGATCGTAAGAGCTGGAGGGTATGGGGAACATCAAGGAAACAGGGTCTTCCAGATACAACAGAATGGATGCACACATGAACTCACAGAGACTGTGGCAGCATGCATAGAGCCGGCACAGGTTGGGATTCCAGAGATGAGAGAGGAAATGGACACCATCTCTCATTCCTAACCAAGAGGCCATCTCCAAATGGCAGCTTGCTCGCCAAGAAGAGTCAGTGGAGTCTCACTGTTGCACAAATCACACTTAAGGGCAGGCCCAATGCCCACATAGATACACACAAAATGGACTCAGGGGTATTTTTGTAGGGATTTTTGCTTGCTTTGTTTTTATTTGTTTGGTTTTTTTTGTAATTTTTTCTCATATTTCTTTGGGCAATTAAAAAAACTCACTGGTCTTTTGCTTGTATTTTATGGTTTTTGATTTTGTGGTTTGTATTGGTTTTGTTTGTATGTATGTGTTCCTTGTGCTTTTTCTTTTTTTAAAATCTTAGTCTGTTTGATTTGGCTGTTTGAGAGAGAGAGAAAGGAGGTATGGAGTAAGATTGGTGGGGGGGATGGGGAAATGGGAGGAAATGAGAGAGGGGAAAGTAATCAAAATATATCATGTCGTTTGAAAAATTTACTTTCAATAAAAAAGTAGAAAAAATCACTCTAGAAAATCATTCTCCAGTGTGTTTAAAGAGTCATTGTGTTCACTTTGGTAAATGTGCAGGCATTGTGCTTAGCCCACGTTTCCCGGTCTCTCAGCTCTTGAGATGTTCCACACTGACCATTGTATTAGAGAGATTCTGTTTAGTTGCCATTATACCTTTGAGAAGGGGCAAATATTGATGGCAGCCATCAGTCCTTCGAGATGAAACTAGATTTCCTAATGAGAGAGGCCGTGAGAAGATATGTCCAAATAGTTCTGGTACATCATAGATGGGGGAAAATTTCAGACAAAACACAAATTAGAAGTCAATTAAGAAAACCCAAATAGTCTGACTGTCTTTACTCCGGCTTTTAAGTAGGATGAGGAAGGAATGGGGGCTGCACACAGCCTACAGGGCATCAGCACCGTGTTGTCTCCACATGTGACCTCTGAAGGATTGACAGCCTCAACAGCCACCACTTTTGAAGGACTTTTCTAATGAACTTCAGAGCATGAAACCTTCAGAGTGGAGAAAGTCTTCACTCACTTTGAATTGAAGTCTGAACTTCAATTCAGAGTTGAATAATTTTAGGGGTTGGATAAATGGGTTTTCACTCTAGGATGGAACTGATACATATTTTTCAATGTGCTTGTATGACTGTTCATATGAACATGTACATGTTGTGTACATGTATGTGTCAGACACTTCCTTAGATAGATGCTATGTCTTTACTTCCTTAGAAACCATGGGAGTAGACAAGACTAAACAATACAGCCCCCATGAAAATGGACAAGCCTATGTGTGCCCTTGTTATCTGGCAACATTGTTAAATAGAAGGAATTTTATTGTCTGAGGTGCTAAAGATTAAACCCAGGTCCTCTGGAATACTAAGAGCCTAACCCGGACCCATTTGCAGCTCAGGCCTGTTCTTTTAATGAAATGCTCCACATCGTCCTAAGCTACTTATCCTTTTATGGAGCCACAAACAGCTGAGATGGTTAAAATTTTTATTTTCAACTCTAACTGGAAGCCTGATGTGGCACACACCTTTACACCTTTAATCCCAGTATTTGGGAGGCAGACACAGGCAGATCTCTGACCTCGAGTCTAGCCTGGTCTACAGAGTGAGTACTAGGATAGCCAAGGCCACATAAAGAGCTACTATCTCATAAAAGCATAAACTAAACTAACAAACAAACAAAAGCCACCCTCTGTCAGGAGACAGTTTCTGGGAGTTTGAGACCAGACTGGTCTATATAGAGTTCAGCAAGGGGTATATAGTAAGCCTTTGTCTCACAAAAACAAAACAAAACAAACAAACAACAACAAAAAACCACATTAAAATCCTAAGTATGTTTATTTAAGTGGGAAAGCCTTTTAAAGAGTTAAACAGTTATAGATTCTTTATAAATTGAATTTATAAAGAAAGTCTCTTTAATAAAAACAGGGAACAAATAATATACAGCATTATTATAAGGGTCATTACAACACCATCTCTGCAGACACTGGCAGGCAGTTTGGGAAGTAAAGACAAGAATATATCTATATCTGTATCTGTATCTATCTATCTATCTATCTATCTATCTATCTATCTATCTGTATCTATTTATATTCATTGCCATTGCAAAGGAGCTTGCTTGAACCTACATGTAAGACTAAAGAGACTGCTGGGTAGTGGCGACACATGACTTTAACCCCAGCACTCTAGAGACAGAGGCAGAAGCAAGCAGATCTCTGTGAGTTGATGTCAGCCTGTTCTACAGAGCAAGTTTCAGGACAGCCAGGGGCATGACTTTAATCCCAGAACTCCAGAGGCAGAAGCAGAGGTAGGCAGATCTCTTTGAGTTCAAAGATCTGGTCTACAGAGCAAGTTCCAGAACGGCCAGGGACAGAGACATGTGCCTGGAATCCCCTCCCATCCCCAAAACAAACTTGGGGCATGTGTTACACATAGGTAAAAATGTTAAAAAAAAAAAACCACTCTAAATTTGGCTGTGTCTTTGGATTTGCAGAGGTAAAAATTTGTTTTATGTGACTATTATTAATGAATTTGTGTGATCTTCCTTGAGGGTCCAGACGTTCAAACTTCAATGTGTGATCTTCATTACAGAGAAAAGTTGGGTATTATTAGAAAATTCAAGGAACAGAATATTCTCTCCACAGAAGCATACCACAGAAGGGAAAGCCACCAGTTATTCTTAAACCCAGGAACTCTGTGCAAATGGGACACTCTGAAATTTTGATTCTTGTTAGTTTGGACTAGTACAGGAACCCCTAAGCCATTCAAAGTTTTGGGCTCACTTATGTTTAATGGGAGCTATAGATCCTTATCTTGGGAAGATGTGTTGGTTCACATAGTAGCCATGTGGGTAGGGCTTCTGCATAAGAGCTGAAGAATAAGAGCTTAGACAGCAGTTCCAGGGCATGGTAGGAAAACAATGTACACCTGCACTGTCCCTCCGTCATATACCTCCAGCTTGCTCAGCTTGGAAGACAAGCTCTTTGGGGGCCGGCACTGGCTTGCTTTGTCAGCCCCATCCCTCACCCTTTCTACCACTTATGCCAAGTGGAAGTCACACTGCAGCACACAGTATGCACACACACATTCATGTTCCCCGGGGGCTTTTTCTCACTCATATACCTTCTTACTGTCTCACACGTGCCACAGCTGCAATGCCGGCTGTCGTGGGACCCTTCTGCCTCCCACCTCTGCTGCTGACACCATACTCTTGTCACACGGAGGTCGCATGACCTCTTATCATAAGCTGCACCTTGACGGACACTTCCTGTCTACCCTTCTGTGCATCCAAGCTTGCCTGACTGTGTGGGTGTGGATAAAGCTCAGGTGAAATGTGGCTGATGACTTTTTTCTTCCTGGCATCAGCTGTGCTTTCTCGAACCACATATGGGAAGATATGTATTTTTTTCCTAAAGAACTTTACCACATGCAATATTAATAGAGCCATATGCCACCCCTCTCTCGGCATCAAGAATCACAGTGATAACACTGAAAATGTATGCTTGTTTGAAGAGAATCATATGACTCTGCTAACTGCATCCCTAGTGAGAGGATGGCCCTCCGCAAACACAAATGCATGTTTGATTGGGCAATTGTTTCTTAGGAATATAGTTCTATTTTTTATGACTCAGAGGAGAAACTATTAAGTTAAATTTTAGGTACAATTTTCAAAGTATTTTAAAAGTAGTGAAGTACTTGCACATATTAAAATGAGAGTTCATAATGCTTAAATTCAATAGCTCCAAATATTTCTGTTAACAATGATACTATATCATCTAAACATAAAAGTTGCATTGCAGAAATAACTTAGGAATATAGAACCAACACACACACACACACACACACACACACACACACACACATGCACGCACACACACTAACTTTAACAGGAACGTATCTCTATAAAAGGAAGCAGAATAAGAGGATCCGAGATTCATTTTTTGAATTTTTGAATTATCAAGACTTCATATTTATTATATGCTGAAATATTGTCACAACTTAAATTTTCTCTTTTCCCTCCACCTCTAGGCCAGGTTTACAGATGACTGTAAGTTCAGGGAGAGATTTCAAGAAAACAGTTATAATACCTACGCGTCAGCGATCCACAGGACTGAAAAGACAGGCCGGGAGTGGTATGTGGCCCTGAACAAGAGAGGGAAAGCCAAGAGAGGCTGCAGCCCAAGGGTCAAACCTCAGCACGTCTCCACCCACTTCCTACCCAGGTTCAAGCAGTCGGAGCAATCTGAACTTTCCTTCACGGTCACTGTTCCAGAGAAGAAAAAGCCACCCAGCCCCGTGAAACCAAAGGTTCCCCTGTCGCCGCCTCGTAGAAGTCCCGGCCCAGTAAAGTACAGACTGAAGTTTCGCTTTGGATGATGTTCTTCCTGGACTTGTGGGAAGCCACCCTTTCACCTCAGGACCTTCTCCAGGCGTCATTGGAGCCCTGAAGGAAACTTTCCGACACAGTGTCCATCCGCTATGCGGACACGAGTGGAAGTCAGGTCATTTGTTCCACTTTGGCCGGAACTAAACTGCTTTCTAAATTTTAAATAGAAACAGAGGTGGGATTCTCTGTAGCGCTCCAGGGAGCACATCCCTTCAGATCATTAAGGTTAAAAATGCTCCATGATTCGAGGATGTTTAGCATTCTCCATTTTCAGACCAGTTCAGTAGCCCGGACTATGTATTTTTCTGACTTTTACAGATCAACCGGAAAGAACATACATGATACACTGTTATTTTTGTTTTCCAAAGAATATTTTGATGCAGATAAAATATTTTATAAAGTTTTGTCTTTTTTTTTTTTAAGGTACCTCAACATTGAGCATATTTTCTTACTTTTCCTATTTTAATTAACGTGACACAAGCAGTCGGTTTATTGCTGTTCATAGATTATAAACATTTTGGTAGCTTGTGTGGTAGGATGTGGATCTCCTTTGCATTCTTCTCTTCACTACGGCATCGTTTACTTTATTTTAGCTATACCTCAAGTTGTATAAGTTTAGTTCTACATTTAAAAGAAGAACTTTAAAATGTGCTTTCAACGCCCCGAAGGCTCAGCTCGGAGGTGTGTATTGTGTATTAAGTCATGGCATTATGTGGGATCCGGCCACATTAGCGGCTGAGCTCACAGTCAGAAGGAGGGACCATCTGAGGATGTGTGGATGGGTTTAAAGGTTTTATGTAAAGAAAAGGATGGAGCAAACGCATGCTAAGCATGCAGCATCCGCAGAGATTTAACTCTGCCCTTTGCATCTCCTTTTATCTGGCCCTGCCCCTCATTCCAGAACAGCTGAAGGAGCAAGTTTTATTCCATCAAACTACACTAGGAAACTGGAGTGCTTAAAACTACTATGTCTCCCTGTCCTCCTTACTGTATGGACCCACAGGGAGCAACGAATCAGTGTGTGTGTGTGTGTGTGTGTGTGTGTGTGTAGCTGAAGGAGATGAGTCACTAACCAGGTTTTCATGTCAAGTCTCATGGTCAAAAATACTTCTATTATTCAGTCAACTACCCTTTGAGCTTTCTATCCTAAAGGTAATGACTGGAATGAATGGATCTGCTCTGCTCTAAGAAAACCTGATGTACCCTAGAAGCATCTGCCCTTGTGATGCAGGAGCCTAATTTGGGAATTTGATGAGCTGAAAATGATACTTCATTCTCAATCCAAATTCCAAACCCTGAATGGAAATCACAGGAAGTTTAACTTACAAAGAGTTACAAAATTTATTTTCTTGGATAATCATTTTTATGGAGATCTATGAAGTATAAGTGTTCACCTTATATTCCTAAATGCTGCAATAAAGAGGTGTAGATGACCACTAGACGTGTGTCTTTCATAGAGCAAAAGCATTTATGCAAAATCTGTGCTTTACACTCTGGGATAGTTGAGGAATACTGATCAACTCTTTAATTAAAATGAAGTATGGCTTACTTTGGAACACAAACACAGTTAAGACACATCACCACTGAATTTAGTGGCACACACATAATCTGCATTATTTTGATGAGAACAAACTACGTGTATATGTTATATATAATATGCTCAGAATTAAAGCCAATAAGTTGACTGAATGTCACTCTTAACACATAATGAGTTGCTACAAATTTTAATTAGCATATACTTGAGAATTCTCCTGATTTAAATGAGACAATGCTATTCTGCACAAAACCAGATTATGTTAAACTCCTATATAACTGCCACATGACCCTGTCTCCACAGGGCCATGTTACAAATCCTCTTTAAGTTTATTTAAGTGTCTTGTTAAAAACTGTGAAGTATTCATCAAGTTATTAGACTACACAAAGAAGCAGTGGTCCTTTTAATAAACGAGGAAGGAACAGATGATAATGAACATATTAGTGTATTCAAACCAGCTGAATTCCACTCTGCACTAAGAGTAGCTTAGCTTGCATTTTGAGTTGGATTTAATTAACACATGAAGGTTAAGTTAGGAGAGCCACCAAATAAGTAGTATATACAAGTTAGGACTCATTAATTTCAGAATTTAAAGCCACACTAAAACTGAAAATAAATTACATTACACTTATCTGGAATTCACTGTCACTATACAGTCACATTTAATTAATGTACAGTTAAGCAGAAGGCTCCCTAAGTTAAGGGAACATGTACATGTACATGTACAGGTGATTTGCTTACATACAATCCCTTCTTAGAACAACTTCCTAAGAGACATGGTGGCTATGTGCTTTCTGATCATTTCTAAATAACTACCCCATGTCACCAGTCAAACAAAGCTGCCTGATTATGATCATGTCCATCCCAGAGTGTTAAGATTTTGGAAGCCAATTTGTGCCAAACAGACATAAACAGTGTCAGATGGATACTTCAGTTTTGCCCATTGTTTTATGTTTGATTTTTAGTTCACGATATCTGTTGTCCGAAACACACAGAGATAAAGAGAGGATTCTAAATAAGATGATCAGCATGAGAGTTCTCCTAATCAACCTCTGCTCCCTTCTAAGGAAACCAATTATGTAGCACTGTGAATATAAAACACCTCTGTCCTTTTAGCTGAATTGTAGTGGCCCTGCAGTGTGAAGTTGTGTAACAGTAATAGAAGAAAGACAGCAGCAGGAGTCATCTCCACATAACACACAGGCTAGGAACAGAAAAGAAAGCACAGATCAGATAGGCAAATTAATTATATACATTACCTATAAAGTGCTTAAAAGAAGGAAAGTAAAGTATGATGGCTCTCAATTTTCTTTTATTGTGTAACTTGATTATACAAAACTGTAGTGGAAATAACATTCTCATCTCATGAAAACAGAGACAATATCACCTCCAACCTTGAGCTCTTTGCCCTATTTGAAAGTCTTGGAGAGAGAAGAGACAGAAGTCAGTGGAGGCTAATAGTCAAAAGCAATGGCTCTCAACCTTCCTAATGCTAATAATGTTGCGGTGACCCCATCCGTGAAACTGTAGTTTTACTACTGTTATGAATCCCCACTGTAAATATCTGATATGCGGGATGATCCTAGGTGACCCCTGTGAAAGGGTTGTTTGCCACTCTCAAAGGCTCATGACTGACAGGTTGAGAACCACTGATCTAAACAGTACTAGATCATTCAAGTGTGCCTCAAGTCATCAACTGGCATTTAAATGGTTATAAATTAAGAAATATGGTAGTTAATAAATCGAGAATCCTTCAGCACCTTTCAGCTTACTCTTCACCTTTGACTCTTGTGGCAGACACTACAATCTTCACCTTTGACTCTTGTGGCAGACACTACAATCTTCACCTTTGACTCTTGTGGCAGACATTACAAGTTGCTCAGTCCTAACATGACCCCTACTATTAGATCTTTAGCATCATTTACAGCTTTCTTACAATGAATTGTATGACCTTTAAACAATTAACAATCTTAGTTAGGCTTCAACAAGGGACATGGCTCTTGTTTAGATCCAACTAATAATCTATATCTGGATGAAATAGGGGAATCACTGGGGAAAAAAGTCAATGAAGTAAGAAATACACATTTTTTTTTAACTTATTCACTGCCTCCCTCCTGGTCAACCCCTTCCACAATCTTCCCTGATTTCCTCTCCCCTTCTCCTCTGAGCTGGTGGTGTCACCCTGGGTATCCTCCCCTCCTCCCCCGGGCACATCTGGTCTCTGTGAAGCTAGGTGCATCCTTTCTCACTGAGGCCAGACAAGGGCAGCCCTGCTAGAAGAACATATCCCACATGCAGGTAACAACTTTTGGGATAGCCCCTGCTCTATTTGTTCAGAACCCATATGAAGACCAAGCTGCACATCTACTACATATGTGCTGGGAGGCCTAGGTCCAACCCATGTACATTCTTTGGTTGGTAGTTCAGTCTCTGAGAGCCCCAAGGGTCCAGGTTAGTTGACTCAGTTGGTCTTCCTATGGAGTTTCTATCCCCTTAGGGGCCCTGTAATCCTTCCTCCTATTCTGTAAGAGTTCCCACGCTCTATCCACTGTTTGGCTGTGGGTCTCTGCATTTGAGTCATCTGATGGGTAGAGCCTCTCAGAGGATAATCATGCTAAACTCCTGTCTGCAAACATAACAGAGGATCATTAATAGAGTCAGGGATGGGTACTTGCCCATGGGATGGGTCTCAAGTGGGCTGGTTGTTGGTTGGCTGTTCCCTCAGTTTATGCTCCATCCCTTGTCCCTGCAAAGAAATACACATATTTTTAAAAGACAAATTCTTAGTTAAAATAAAATTACTAGGGATAGAAGTCAGTGGAAGAGTATTGATTAGAATTCTGAGAGCTCTGTGTTTGATCCCTAGACTCAACAACTGACCAAGATGGAGACTGGATCAATAGACTCACAACATTGAGGTCATACTGGGAGTTAGTATTTTATGGAAGATATGGAAAGTGTGAATAAATACAGAAAGCAATGGTTGGAGCAGTACCATTGGTCACAATAAATAGTTCTCAGATCCCATGTCATCTTCTAATGTTCCTTTAGTGATGATAATTCTGTGTTCTGTATGCCTTCAAGGAATGTATGAAGGGCTAGGAGCCACTCTTCTTGACATCATTCCTCTGAATAAGGATAGCTCACCACCTACACCCAATCACTTTTTTCCTTCTTTCCTGTCATTCAGGATGTTTACTCTTAAGTTCTAACATGTACAAGACACTCAGCTAGTCAGATATGTTTGATTTACCAAATTCCTTTTTTAAAAAATTATTTTATTTATTTACATTCTAGTTGCTGTCTCCTCTCCCACAGTTCCTCATCCTATTCCTCCTTCCCCTTGACTCACCCCATGAGGCCCTCCTCTTCCCCAGGGCCTCAAGGATTAGGTACATCTTCTCCCACTGAGGCCAGACCAGGCAGACCGCTGCTATATATGTTCCAGGGTCCTTGGACTGTCCTGTGTATGCTCATGGTTGGTGGCCCAGTCTCTTGAAGCTCCCTGGGTTCTTGGTTAGTTGAGACTACTGCTGATCTTCCCATGGGGTCACTCTCCCCTTCAGCTTTTTTAATACTTTGCCCAATTCAACCATACAGGTCCTTGACGTCAATCCAATGGTTTGATGCAAGTATCTGCATCTGTCTCGGTCAGCTGCTGGTAGGGCCTCTCGGAGGGCAGCCATGCCAAGCTCCCGTCTGTAAGCATATCATATCATAACATCAGTAGTAGTGTCAGGCCTTGTTGTCCACCCATGAGATGGATCCCAAGTTGGGCCAGTCATTGGACCTCCTTTCCTTCTCCATTTTTATCTCTGTACTTCTTTTAGACAGGAAAAATTCTGGGTCAGAAAGTTTGACTGTGGGTTGTTAACCCAGTTCCTCCACTTGAGGCTCTGTCTATCTACTAGAGGTAGATTCTCCAAGTTGCCTCTTCCCAATGTTGGGCATTTTGGCTAAGGTCACCCCCATTGAGTCCTGAGAGTCTCTCTCCTCCTGGGTCTCTTTCCAGAGGATCCCCCATCCCAGGATGCCTGTTTCTATTCATTCTCCTGGCCCTCTGATTTGCCCAGTGCTTATAAAATATATTCTTTGTGCTCTCTTACCCTTACATTTTGGAAGGATCTTTTCTGCACTTACTACACTTTACAACCTGACATTCGGCAAGTCTTTCATCAGAAAGCTGTTCTGAAATTCTCTTAGCTGGTAGTAATTTTGAGTATGTTTCTGTGACATATTTTGTAGAGGTCAGTGGATATGCAACTTATCCACAGAGCTTAATGTACACATACAGGTCTAGCTAACATATGTTAGCTGCTTGAAAAGATTAGGATGAAATTAGTTGATGAATAGGATGTATTTGAGGAGGTCTATCCCAGGTAAATGAATTTAATATTAGGTGCCGGATAGCCCCTTCAACATGAGCAAGGCACCCACTCTCCCTGCCATTAAACTTACATACAAATTGTGAGACAAAACTAAAAATGCCAGACATTTATGAGCTGGTTTAGGTACCAATGCATTAGTTAGCATGTGACTTTTCAGTTTCATTGACCATCATAAAAATAGGTCAGTAGGCAAATCCTGATGTTTTTGCTATTTGTAAATCAAAGAAGCTGACTAGTGAACCGGTTGGTAGGTATCAGTGGGGGAGTGGAGGCATTTCTCTTTGGGCAATTTATTTCTCGATGTGTTTTTTCCCCTTTCTCAGATAAACTCTCTCAGACAGGACTGAGTCTTTCTGTCCCCCTACAGTGAGATTAGTGAATGCATAATCACACGGTGACAGGTCCTGTTCCAATGTGTTTCTCATTAAATTCTCTGTCGTTCCCTCTGTGGGAAACTGGAAAATTTATCAGATTTTCATACAGGGAGGTGAATTTCTGCTGAGGAGGCAACAAGACTGCTTTTACTCTCCGGAGAGCAATTATGGCTGTGCATCTGCCCACAGTCCCACATTTTATGGTGGCTTTCTGTAGACTGTGTGCATTCCACATGCTGACCCATGCTATATATTTACATTCGTTTTGTTAAAGTTTGATTGTTGTCCTACATCTACCTCCACAAAGGGCCCCTGAGAACAAGGGTACCTGCATACCTAATTAATTAATGTATAAAAATACTACTTCTGCAACAATCCCTCTTTGCTCGGAGAGCGTGAAACAATGAGCTTAAATTTTGGAGAAGAAACCAGCCCACAAGTAGCACATATTCTATTAATGTCAATTTTGAATTCTTTTTTTTGTTTTTAGTTTTTTGGCTTTTTTTGTTTGTTTGTTTTTAGTTTTTTGTTTGTTTGTTTGTTTTTGTTTTTTTTTTTGCATGAAGGATGCATTATAAATGGGGTGAAGATGTGGTTTTGTTCAGTGAACCTGACTTAAGTCAGCCACAAGACTTCTACAAATATCTTTCGAGGGCTGGAGTCCCTGCAAATGACAATTAAGAAGGGAAGCCATGCTACTTGTATAATCGTGGATTAAACTAGGGTTGCAGATGAAAGTTCATTTTTACCTTGGAAATGATGCTGTCTAAAACTCTTAGCTTTCACTATTGGTTGGGGGACCGAAATAAGCACACATGTATATAAGGCAGCTCATGATGCGGAGTGCAGGCCAGGAGACCTCTCTCTCTCCAGTCCTGAGAATTTAATGTTCAATGCTATGAAATCAACTCAGTCAAATAAAACTCCAAGGTCCAAAGGCGTCAGTGATATAAACTAAATGAGTAATGCCTTCATGGTTGCTAATAATGTATGCTAGACACCACTAATAAATTTCAAGCAAATACTCAATGGCCAGTTCAGCTCATACCTGGCCTCACAGTGAGGGTTTAGGGATGAAATGAAACACAACACCTGTTTGAGGGAAGCTTACATTCTTGTTTATATTATCACAATAGTGAATCCTAGCCTGGGAATGTTATATCCAGTTCTTAGTATCTTAAAAGTACTTATTTTTGCCTAAGTAATTTAATGTTAAGATACTGTTTACCATGATAGATCCAAAACCTAAGTTGTAGGTTATGCTACCTATTTTGAAAATAATACATAAGTGACCTTGGTATTCCCTTTTAAGAATATATAGCATATTTTCCACATTTATTGCTTACAGGATACTATCAAGGGTGTAAGACAGTCTTATGCTCATTTAAAGATAACCAGGCATCATGGGGATATTTAAAATAGTATGTAGCATTTAAAAGGGTGACTTCGGAGTCCATCTGTTGTAACAAACACTTGACAGCGAGAATTAGAAAAAACAAAAACCCAAAAACCTCGGAGTCTCTCAGAAAGTGGAAAAAAATGACATGTGCTTTCCAGAGTCTCATTATTTTCAAGATGAAGATGTCTGTAGTGCAGAAACAGGTAGAGAATTAAAACATCAGGAAGTGATTCTGGCCCAGATTCTAATGCAACTTTCCAACTGCTTTTGTACCTGCTTGCTGCAGGCAAAAAAAAAAAAAGTTAACAATTTAGCCCATTTTAAATAAAACATCACCTCCCACTGTTGGGCTTGGGCAAGGGATTATGTATCAAACTCCCTTTGAGAACAGCTGCTGCAGTTTGGACTGCTGGGGTTAGTGCAAATGAACCTCCCTCAGGACATGTGAAGGGGCTGGCAGATGCTGCTGAGTCTACCATGGGTGTTAGAAGCACCTTTACCCGTGGTGGTTTCAGCCAGCCTTCCTCTCACATTGGCTTGCTGTCAATAAATATTTCATGTCTTTTTCCCCTGAGGGTGTGCTCAGAGGACCACCCTGCAAGTATCTGGCTCTGTGGTCACAGCTTCATGCCGTGGGCGGTGAGTGGGTGTGGAGCCAGAGGCAGGATGTGCAGGCAGGATCCAATGTGGTTAAAGTTTGGGATCACTAGTCTGGCTTTAGGGAATCTGAGGCCTACTCTGTGTCAACACTTGTTCAAGGAGGAGAAGCATGTCCACCAGAGGATTAGCATCAAGCATCAGCGTGACTCACGGAAGGGCTAATGGAAGGAGACATTCATAAGAGGTGAGGTTTCAGGCTAAAAGAGAAATAGAGGCCTCCCTAGGTTTCATACAACTCTTTGGCTTAGGCAGGTGACTCTCAGTTTTCAAATGATTTCAAAGGTACTCAAAGGAGGAAAGGGACTCTTTCCCCTTGGTTCCTTAAAATAGGCCATGGGCTATACAAAAGACAATACAAGTGAGTATATAGCCAAGAGTTTGGTTGCCTAATGAAGAGACTCAAAGGCAGAAGAGAGCAGAGGCAATGTTGTGCAGCCTACATTGATTTGAGGGCCTGATATTAACTACCCATCACCCTGACAGAGGCAGGTGTGGAACACATTAGAATTTGAAAAGCTCACGTAGTTGGTCTCTGTTTTCCACCGACATCAATAGAGACTAATGATATGCCCAATAAGGCACTAACTGTTGGGGTATACAGAGATAAGTAAGACATTGTCTCTCCCCTCTAGAAGCCTACAGCTTACTCAGGGTGTCTATTCCTGCACAAACACCATGACCAAGAAGCAAGTTGGGGAGGAAAGGGTTTATTCAGCTTACACTTCCAATTGCTGTTCACCACCAAAGGAAGTCAGGACTGGAACTCACACAGGGTCGGGAACCTGGAGGCAGGAGCAGATGCAGAAGCCATGGAGGGATGCTGTTTACTAGATTGCTTCGCCTGGCTTGCTCAGCTGGCTTTCTTATAGAACCCAAGACTACCAGCCCAGGGATGGCACCACCCACAGTGGGCCCTCTCACCCTTGATCACTAATTGAGAAAACGCCTTAATGCTGGATATCATGGAGGCATTTCCTCAAGGGAGGCTCCTTTCTCTGTGATAACTCCAGCTTGGGTCAAGTTGACACACCAAACCAGCCAGTCCAGATGGGAAGATGAGCAGTGATACAAACAAGCTCTGCTGTCTGGAGGGGCTGGCTTCTGTAGGCAATAATGCTAGTATTAATCTTCCGACTGTGGTAGTTGCTACCACCACCTCACACGTGGACAGCCCTTTTTAATTCCAGTTCAGCACTTTTAAGTTTCAGAAAAATTCAGCTACCTTAATTAACTAGGTGGATAAGTCACCCAACAGAGGCAGATTTTCACAATGTTGGCATTCAAACCTTAGATCCTTTGGGGTGTGGTCTGTAGTCCTCTGACATGTGTCTCCCAGTGGCTGAAAATACAACTGCTCTAAGATGTGTCCTTCAACATTAGGGAAGTGACTTGGCACAGGTAAGGCACCCAAGGGCACCCTGAGGCCACAGATTGGCTGATTCAGAGCTACAGTGGCTCAGTCTTGGTTTCAGAATTCCCCATTACCATGAAGCCATATCAGCTTCAAAGCAGCCATGGGGTTAGCTAAGGCTCAGCTGCCACCATGTCTTAGGCCTCATTCTCCTTCTGTCCGTCTCTTTCCACTTTCTTACAGGCAGACACCTTGATATCCTGAGAAAACAACCAATTTTTTTTTTTAAAAAAAAAAATTGCAAATTTAATGTCGACATCTAATGAGAATAATTCATTTTTATTTGTCACATCTGAGAGATGGACTGGACATGCAAAGATTTTTTTCAAGAGGACTCCCCAGTAAACCCTGTGTGCCACTAGGCCTTAGCATTCCCAGGAAACCAATTCTCCAGGAAGAGCTGCTATGCTTAGTACAAACAGGGGATAACCTGGATGAAGGAAGAAAACTTGGAGCAGAATTAGAAGAGGCCCCCTCAAGGACCCTGTTTTTATGTTTATTAGACAAATTTGACATTCTTAAACATATGCTATAGAGCGCTTGTAAGCAATCACAAATTCAAAAGCTGCATTGTCTGTACAATTCTACAAAATTCCTTTCCTGAGGCATGTTTCTGAGGCACTAACTCTGGCTGTACTGTCATAACATGAGATTCTATGTATCCCACATACCATAGGAAAACTCATGAGTTGTTTTTTTCCCAAAATCACAGAAAGCATGTACATAGTGTAGGGCTTATCAATATTCCTAAAAAGCAAGCAGATGTCCCTGGTCTTGTTGCTTGCCCCCCACATGCCTGCTCCTTTTCTCTATGTAACACCTTCTCTGCTGACTGGCCTTGGGACCTCAGGTCTCTGCTCAGCTTCTGCCCCCTTTCTTTTGCCCTGCACTCAGTTTGTGATTTTCTCTCTGCCTTGCTCACCACGTGCATGATGGTTGCTTCCATGTTTAAATCCTCATCCCCAACTCCCCTGAACATGTCTCAAGCTTAACTCTTTTTCCTAAATGACTTAAAGTTCCAGGCTTCTACAGTTAAGTTAAAGGTATGATGACTTACTCAGGAGTTTGAGCAAGACATCTGGGATCATTCTCCTGTCTTTCTTTTGCTCACAACCCTCATTCAAGCTACTCATGACAACTTTTACCTAAACCCTCAAAATAAATAAATCCCGTCCCTCCTGTCAGTCCTTTATACCTGAGTTTAAAATACTCATCTTTAGCTTGATCTATTGATTCAACCTTCCATCTGCTTTGCCTTCTTATTGCACTATATTTTCAGCCAAAGTGGAATTTTTAGCATAGAAGTTTTGTTTTGTTTTGTTTTGTTTCCTGCTCAGAAATCTTCAGTGGATTCAGTAGATCCCCTTGGGGTGGTTCGGGTCCTTACCTCATTCTCCCGTTATGTCTCTCTTTGGTTTCAGGAGCTCTGTTTTAACTACAGATGTTTAGGATGCCTCTCCTCTGCACCCTCTCCCCAGAGATGTCTGCACTGATGGTTCTGTTTAAAGTGTCTCCTCCACCTACTCCATCAATGTAAGTGGTCTGTCTCCCACTCAGCTTCTTCATGGCGGTAGTGTTTCTGGTCCCTAGCAACATACTTAGTCCAAAGGAGGTACCTAAACTTTGTTGACAGGATAAAATGAACACACATAGTCAGTTCTGCTGCAACACTTGTTTTAAAAATACTGTTTCCTTCCAACTTGATGCTCTAGAGAGCAATTGGAGCATGGTGCTAGCCTTGTGTTTGCCATTTCATCTGTGAGAATCATTAGCAACTTCACTTGGGCTAAGCTGAGTACACACTGTGTGCACACATATACCTCACAAGACCAGTGAGCTATATCTGTTTGCTTTTGATGGCACAACTGTTCTCTTGCTTTAGCCTTATGGACTGAATGAACTGTGCACTTGTTAACACTCATGTGTTGAAGCCCTGGCCACCAATGTAGATGTAAGGACATCACAGAGACAACTAAAAGTACGTGAAGTCATAAGGTGGGTCCTATTTTGAGAGGATTCATGCCTTAAGAGAAGTAGGAGGAGAGATGAGCTCTGCCTTTCTGCCTTGTGTTGAGGAAAGGCACTTGGTGGACAAAGCTCTATCAAAGCCACTTGCAACCAGTCAGTGTGCTTAAGCATCTCCCCAGCCCTCTTTTTTCTTCTTTCTGTTACCATAAAGGGTTTGTCTTTGTCATATTTATTATAGCAATTCATGTTGTTTTTCATCATTTGACATATCCAAAACATTTATCACTATTTTTATTAGGCTCCAGTGCTCTTAAACTTTGTGCTCTTAATCCATTTTCTTATAGGTCCTATGATTTTTATAGAACAATTTGGCATGTAGTAGTGGCTCTCAGAAGTTGATGTTTTGCTCTACAGAAAACAAAAACTACTGTCTTTTTTCCTTTCTGAGTTAGAAAAACTTACCCTCCTTCTATACATGGTACAGAAGATTGACGGCTAAGGCTCAGTACTAACTTAATGCAGATACTCTGTGATATACCTTCTGATACTAATTATCATTTAAGATTATAGAGCAGCTTCCATCTGATCATCTTCAAAGTTATCTTCTTTGTGGTGATGTTTACCAAGCAAAGGAAATGAAGATATACAGCTTAGATAATTTAAATCCAAAGTCTACGATTGACAGTACAGTTTAAAATGGAAATTTGGTAGTTCATCCTTGTTATTGGGTTCAAAAAATTGAGTTAACAATTGCCTGATGCATACTTTATTTTATTTTAGGTCACATACACATTAATTATTAAATCATACCAGTTTCAAATTGTATAGATCGGCAGCAATTAAAAATAAATACATTAATATATAAATAACCACTCTTTTTCTTTTTGAGACAACCTCGTGCATCTTAAACTGGCCTTGAACTCCTGATTCTCCTGTCTCCATCTCACAAGGATTAAGATTATGGGTGGGTCTCACCATGCTAAACCTTAAACATGGTTTCAAAAGCCACCCCTGTTATTATCAGATAGTATTTATTTGATTTTCCATATGAAGACTTTCAAAAGGGACTAGAGGGGACTCACAGGTCCTCTGCTGTTTTCTGTGTTTGTCTGGCTTCTTGCTTATCTAAGCTCCCCTGTTCTGAATGCACTGACTGTAACTGAGAGGAGCAGACAATGACTCTGCAGTAGTTCTGCTATGAATTACCTAGGAAGGTCTAGGCATCTTGCTGAGATTCGACTTGATAATTTATAAAACTCTTTAGAAGTTTGAGATGATATTTTATTTCCTGTTAGTTATCCTCCAGACCAGTTTCTAATCAGGGTACATGTCACACTGACCTTTCTATTCATAGGGTACATACTACTGTGGAGAAGCCCTTGCTCGCCTCTCCTAGCTCTGCAGGTGTCTGTAGGCTCCCGTTAGAAAGGACCTGGTAAACGGACATGACGAAAAGAAAGTTATGAGTATCGTATACTTAGGTGTTATCTATTGAACATAGCATTACAGACTGCTCTGGGGAAGGGGAGAATGCTAATAAAACTTTGTTAGCTTAATTATTATAGCTTAATTGAGTGAATAAAAAGAGTAACAAGCATTTCCTCATCCCCTTTGCTGGTTGGTGCACATTAATCTGTAGAGGTCTTTCAACATTCTACTCTGAGTACCAAGAATCAATGATTCTAATTTAGAATTGACTAAAACTCTTAACTCTTCTACTAGATTAAACTTCGCTTCATCTTGAGTCTCCTGAGTGAGCTACATGATGCAATCTAATATGCCTTCCGTCACTCTCCTACTGACATTCATTCCAGTTCCAAAATCCTTTCAGTCTTCTCAGAGTGAACTTCTGTTTTCCAAATTAAAAAAAAAAAAAAAAGGAGACAGCACTCATAGAACAGGTACATACGACCACAAACAAGACAAAGTACAAATACATTCACAGATAGGACATTGGACTAGGCTGCTGCTACCACACTCCCTAAATCTAGGCTTTAGAAAAATATCATGAAAATAAGTGTCAGTGGTGTGTTCAGCCACATATGGGACACCCATATTACCTTCTCCCTACAAGGCTCAGGGACCATCTCAAAGGAAGGGGTGGAAGGATTGTAAGAGCCAGAAACTGAGGAGGATTGCCAAAAGGCAGGATCTTCTGGACACTATAGGATCCTGTACTCATGAGCTCACAGTACCTGTGGCTGGCTGCCCTAAGCCTGAGCAAGACCAAGCAGTAGACATTCTAACATGGCCTGAGAAGGGGTTCACGAGCCTCCATTCCTACCCGAGGAGCTGTGGACAGTCGATGGCTTCTGGGCAGGGCAGAGTTCCTTAAGGGTGTGTCTCATGGTGGGTTGACCATACTCAAATGGATGCTCCATACCCTGGAGTATTCGGCAGGTCAAAATGGGTTTTAAAATGAGGACACAGAGTTGGTGGAGGAGAGGACATGGGATTGGATTTGGGAGAATTTACGGGGAGGAGTACGGAGTAAATGCAATCAAAACACTTTGTATGAAATTCTCAAAAAATAAAATAATTTTAAGACCTTCATTAAATGGACTCACTGGTTGTGAACACCTCGACTGATTATCTGCCACATTAATCATTATTTAAGCCCTCAATCAAAAGCTCACTGCAGAGGAAAAACTGTGTCTATGATTCTCAGAAGTGACCTTATGATGTGACCTTGAGATCTTAAGATTGAATGTTTCAGTGACATGACACATATTCAATAAGAACTTATTCACTCAGAAAACTTGGTCTTGACTCTAAGAGGTTTGACCAGACTAATTTCTGACATTTCAAGAGTTGCAAAAAATGAGAGCAGTATTGTCAACAACAACAATAAAATGAGCAGACTGTCGGACTCTACAAAAGATGGCTTGTTTTGTCTTCAAAATCGAGTCAGAGGCAAGCAAAAGGTCACTTGAACAAGGACGTGTGTATTTTTAGCAGAAGTTATGACCACTCATGATTCAGTGTGAAATGTGTCACATCTGCATAATAGACTCGTATGGCTATTGCATTAACTGCTCTCTGTGCCTTTGATGCGTTCCTATTCATGCTAAAGTGCAGTAAGAAGTGATGGAGCCACAGTCATGGCAATTGGACACACTAGATATCTTTCTTCTAGGACTCTGAGTCAGCCTCCACAGTGGATTACTAAACACATTCCAGAAATCTCATAAGTTACTACTGCTCTAAAAATGGATATAATTAAAGATGAGCAAACCTACCGCAGAGCTTGATGTAATCTTTAAGCTAATTAACACAAACTATTTGCAACAGGCTTTTACTCCACTTTTTTAAAGATTGCATATATGTTACTACAAGTTCATAGACCTTAGCATTACAAACATGGTCCCCTCCCCAGCATACCAAGACCCAGAAAGGAGAGACTGACCTTGATGGATAGAGCAGATAGTTTCAATAACTGCAGTTGTTTACTTCAACCAGCACCAGCCAGAGGTGTGGGAATCCTTTATAAATCCCATTATTTTAAGGGTACCAATGGATTCCTCTGGCTGTGGGAGTAGTAAGATCTGGAGCATGCAACACCTGAGATCCCTGACTGCCCCAACAACAGTGTTTTTATTGCTATTCGACCAGCTGCTTCCTAAGGTGGTGAAGGCAATGATTCACCCCCGAAATTCTTCTTTTGGGGACTGATTAAATGTTACTAAATTCTTGAGAATAAGGATCATTTTTTTTTTTGGTGCCCAAAGGTGCTCTTAACTGGGGTACTCATAGGCACAGCAAGGCTTTCAGGCCCACAAGGGTTTCCTGACAGAGCTTTTGGTAGAATCTCCTGTCTTTATGTTCCTATGAAAGTGGTGTTTGGTTATGTGCTTTGACTTCAGAACCACAGAATGTGTTTTCCTTCAGGTTGGGCATGAGACTGGAATACTGTATCAGCCTCCCAAGATCTTGAGGCGAAGTTTAGAAACTGGGTTGTTTTTTTCCTGTCTTCTCCTTCAGTGCTACACAGAGGTTATTCATTTCTGTTTTGATTTCTATAATATACTTATCTTTGAGACTCTATAGTACATACAATTCAAAACCTTAGATTCCTCTTTTCTATTGAGACAGCTATGGGGAGGGGAGGCTTTTTAACCAGGGTTCAGGAGGAGGGGAGTATCAGATGTAATTTCAGTTGGCTGAACTGGAACACAGAAAGTATATGATTTGCATGCTTGTATATACAAGAGATGCCCCAGGCACTGAGGTTGAACTTGACCAAATCAAAGGCTGCAAATGGATCATGGACACTTGCTTAGTTACTTGTACTTCCTGTGTACCCTGCAATGAGCCTCTGGTTGTACTGAATCCTTTTGTTAATTCTGATCTTTAAGTGTGTATATGTGTGTGTGTGTGTGTGTGTATACATATATATGAATGTTTCCTTCCAAACTTAAACTGAAAGCTATGTTGTTCACATATGCTTTTATATCAGGGATTCAAATCACATTTACTTTTAACATCAAAGAACCAGAAAACAAATTGCAGGTGTCAAATGTCACAAAGCCCAGCACCCGAAGCCTATCTTTGAGATACCTTCCTCTCATTATAATTTGACCTGGTTTTACGTCAGGAGTAGTTGAGAATACTGCTTTTTTTTCTTAGCTGTCAAGATTCAGTTTGATCCATGACAGATCCCTAAAGCTATGTAGGGAACTCTCTCCTTAACTCCAGCCGCCTCATGTCTAAGCATCTGTAATAGTCCTTGCTGGGTTCAGGGAGAGTTTTGCTTGCTCTGACTGTGAGATCACGCCCTCGGTAATTACAGTGAGCGTGCCACGAAAATATGTGGTGAATATAATGTCAGGAAATCATGCAAATTTTATTATCACTGGTGAAGTGGTGGCTGGTGGAGAACTTGTCAGTATTTGCAACGTGAAGCCTAATTACCTTGATTTACTTGTACTGCCATTCATAACCTTGCTGCGATGTTGCTCCTGACAGCGCTTCTGCATTTTACAAGGAAGGAATAACGCCATGTAAATAATTTAAAAACAATAAATCATTTAGAGTGGCTTTAAACCAAAACCTAATGCAGTAGCTGGCTGAGTACTTGATACACTTGACAGGTAGCTGGCATGCAGAATTCATCTGTGTCTAGGAGGTATTTACTCCTAAATTCCGTAAATGTGGAGATGGAGGGTCAGAAAAAGACGGAGGCCCAAAGCCTATGAGCGCGTCCACCCTTTTACCTTTTGGACACGGTATGGAAAAATGGAGAAATCAAACTCTAATCAGGGTCCTACTTCAAACAGAGATTTGCTGAGTTACGCCAAGTAAATGACTAATTAAGGCTGCCTCTCCGAGCAGAGCTGGCGGAGCTTTGGAGAGGGGGTATCTAACTTGCCCTGGGCTGCATCTCCACCTCCTCCTCCACCCCCACACCAGAGCTGGAGGAAAAAGGATAGGGAAGGTTGGGAGCAGGGAGAGGAAACAGGGCTGACAGGTAAGCAGCTCCAGGAGGGCAACACTCTTTTCTCTCTGGTCATTTCTCCACACAAAGCAGATAATGAAAAACAAAAACCCATCAGCAAAAGCTTATACTTACAGAGAAAGGTAGGAGGACTCGCTTTATGCCGGAGGGAGCTTGGGGCTGCCAGCTGCCTCTGGACAATTGCGTCCCTACTGGGTGCCAAGCATGTCATTATCTCCTTTAAGCCTCACAACAATTCTCTGAGGTAGGTATGATTATACCCTTTTATAGATAAGGACAAAACCAGAGTTAGATTCCGTAATTTGCCTGAGATCACCAGCTAGGGAGGGACTATCAGGATTAAGTCTGAATCCTCCTGACTCAGGCAACACTCCCTCCATCCCCTCTCTGTTCCCTCCCCCACAAGCCCACGTCTTAACTCTGGGAATTCAAATATAATTTAGACATGCCTTTGACGTCGTCCTGTGAACATTCAGACTAGTGGAACCCTTCTGGTGATAAAGGATCCTGAAAGCCACCCACCGGGCTATGTCTCAGATACCTCTGCTCTACTTCCCAGAAAGGTATCTTGGCTGATTCTGCCCTGTTACTGCCCAAGAAAGGGCACGGGTATATGTGCTTGATACAGGTGATAACACTGCTTCTTCTACACTGACTCCATTGCTTAGCATTCCCCGACTCCCATCCCTAAGTTCCCCTGGCAGCTGATACCCCTTATCCATTTTTCTTCAGGAAAGGCAGATGTTTGCTGTTCCTTCCAATGCATGTACATTTGAATGGTTTTTACCTTAGACTAGTGGTTCTGAGTTCTGTCTGCCCAAGACACTGAAAGGGCTTGCTCTCTGGTCAATCAAATATCCTCAGTGCGATGCTTTGGCCCATCCTAGGCATTAGTAAATGTTAGTTCCTTTTATATAGAAAATCTTCAACATTTCACATATTTCCCTCACAGAAGCTGAACTGGCATTTCAGATTTGGAGATTTGGTTTGCCTCTGTTAACCATTAGTTGTTTCCTTGAAAGAAAATTGTGTTTTCTTTTTCTTAATGTTTATTAATATGTACTGTGCCAAAGAACAAAAGTCTAACGTATATGTGCCTATGCATGTCTACATGGCAGACAAAAGTATTGTGGGTGATCATAGTTGTGCCACCTGTATAGACAATGATGTCTTTAGAAAGCACTTCATTTCATAAACATCTGAAATGTTTTGAGGTGGAGAGTTTTGTTTTTAGTTAAAATCCCCCCATTATCTGTTTATTGATACACATTAATTGTTCAAAACACTGGGTTTCTTCCTTTCTTTCTTTTGTTTTTCGTCTTTTGTTTGTTTGTTTGTTTGTTTTTCAAGACAGGGTTTCTCTGTGTGGCCCTGGCTGTCCTGGAACTCATTCTGTAGACCAGGCTGGCCTCAAACTCAGAAATCCACCTGCCTCTGCCTCCTGAGTGCTGGCATTAAAGGCGTGTGCCACCACTGCCCAGCAACACTGGGTTTCATTATGAAGCCTTCATACATGTGTACAACGTACTTTGACCATGCTCACCTGTATTGCCTTCCGTTACCCCCTCTCTCCACCTTTCCTTTCCTAAGTCCTTTGTGGTAAATGCTCAAAAAGGCAACTGTCTCTTGTTTTCCCTCACATGCAAGATATAGATTTATTTTAAAGAATTTTACTCTTAAAGAACGAAAGCCTATCAGTATAGGGCAGTACAGTGCAGTCTTGCTGATGGTCTCAGGGTCAGTGTTTACTGGCTGTCAGTCACTGCTGAGGAGCCTTGGGAGCTACTTACACTGGACTCTTGTCTTCTGAGGTACAAGACCTTTATGGGAAGAATCTGATGGGCTTTACTCAATGGCCTGCCCTTCTCAAAGTCCCATCCTAGGACCAGCTTATACAGTGCCTGGGATCTTCTTGGAAATGCAAATTTTCAGACTTACTCAATCAGAACCTGTGGGCAGGAGGCTTGGGAATCTGTCTCAGCAAGTCCTGCAGAGGGTTCTGCTGAGCAAGGAAGTTGAAGAATATGGTCGGTCTTGTGACACCTTTTTAAAAGAAAGTATCCAAAGGTTAGAATGCAGGGCTAGCGAGATGGCCCAGCAAGTGAAGGACCAGACCGCCTAGGTCAGCTCCTAGGACCCGGTTGGTAGGAGAGAACTGGCTACAGAAGTGGTTCTGTGACTTTGATGTGCACAGCATGCTACATATGTGCTTCCAAGCTCATACATGTGTAGGTGGATGTGTGTGCGTGCACCACACCACACACA
>JADRCH010000035.1:2320709-2331956 GCA_019843965.1 Rhynchomys soricoides
GCACACACACACACACACACACACACACACACACATACTCCAAACAAAATGTAAGTCTTACAAAGGTTACAAACTGAACCTTTGACCTAAGATTCTAGCTGTGATGCTTGTCTACAAACCCTGGTAAGTCTGGCACTAAAGCTCCAGGTAGCTTTGCTCTGCTGAGCAGGGAGTCTCACCTCTGCGTGCACACCAGAGCTACGTGAGGTGCTGTAAATACACTATTCATATATGTTTTGTTGACGGTGGTTTTTAAACAATAAAGCTGGGCTTAGTAGTCCATGCCATTAATACCAGCATGCAGAAGGCAGAGGCCGTTGGATCTCCATGAGTTTGAGGCCAGCCTGGTCTACATACTAAGTTTTAGAATCGCCAATACATAATGAGCAATCCATTGATGAACATATCACTTAATTAGACAGTTTTGTCATTGTGAGAACAGTAAGGAATGCATGTATACAAACCTAGATGGTATGGCCTATCACACTGGGTACATTGGAGTGGGGCGTGTGTGTGTGTGTGTGTAGTGTGTGTGTGTGTACATAAGTGCAGTATAGGCTGAACGACCAGTAGATGATCAACCTTAGGGGAAATGAAACTGAAGAAAAAATTACGCTATAAAGAGACTAGGTAAGCACAAGAGGTTTGAAGCTGCTTCGGCTGGAATATGCCGTGCTATTTTACAGTACAATTAAAAAAAACTCTCTTAATAGTGTATCATAAATATATAAACAACACAGTTGCTTAGTCTTATTATCAAATACTATCCCTTGTGCATGAGGGTCCCTACTACTTTTTTATACAAGTGACAGCATAGTACATTTATTTGCATGAATAATGATAAGAGTCATTATAGCACATGAGTGAAGAGCTGCAGGTCAACTAGTTGACTGCTATGATGTCATCAAGAAGCCCAGTATTTCAGCCCCATTATAAACTATGAGACTACTATAGATGTGGTCTGTTATTGATCCTAATGCCATCAGATGGTTCATGAATGTCCTATCCCAGGTCACTTCTTAGACATTGCTAGTTCATTGTCCTAAGGTAGCACCCCAGATTTCTGCATTTTTCAGAGAATCTCATCTTATATACAGTTCATACATTTTCAATAGTAACATACAGTTACAGTTGAGAATCTGTAATCCTGCTGACTCATGTGTCGTGAGTTTGACAGTCACTGTTGTAGATGCGTCTGAACAAAATTTAAAGCACATGAGAAAAAGTTACAGGTGTTTTCTTTTTTTATTTTATGTATGAGTGCTCTATCTGCATGTATACCTGCATGCCAGAAGAGGACATCAGATCACATTACAGATGGTTGTGAGCCTCCATGTGGTTGCTGGGAATTGAACCACTCAGTGCTCTTAGCCGCTGAGCCATGTCTCTACCTCCTAGAGGTGTTTTCTTAAGGTACAAATTTATTAAGTACAGGAAGGTAACTGTGTCCACTCAGCAGAGGCAATGGGACTCTTATTGGTTCTTGAAGCAATGTTTGAGCTCTCCAGACAGAAAAGCCACTGTCATTGTTCCTAGATGCCCTGTTATGTAGCCTTCATAAAATTGATGGGTACAGATGTTCATTCTGATCTTAATTCAAATGCTCCACTGGTACCTCTCCTCTCTGTAAGGAGAGAGAAGGAGAGTACATAGAAAGAAGTCTGACCTTCAGAGTTAGAACATCAACGTAGGAGGGCAGGCGCGCTGTTCCATTAACAAGCTCCAGGACTGGGTCAAGTAGCATAAATGTTTTGCACCTGTTCCCATATCTGTATTGTGCAATTTGAAATAAAAATTGTTCCCTCTGTTCTATGTAAAGTGACCACCATATGCTTATATATTAAATGTACATGTGTATAAATATACATACGTATACTGTACATTAGGCAACTGCACAGTTCACCGCATGGTAGATCTTGCATCTTATTCCTTCAGCATACACATTTATTTAAGTTGTCCCTCCCCTTGTCCGTAAGTAACACTGATGTTCTACAGCAAACAGAAATAGCCAGAACTATGCTTACTGTGACCCGAGAGGCCCTACTTCACCTCTTCCAGCAGAATAAAAACCCACAAAAGCTACCAGGAGCATTAAATTACTGCTAAAAGCAAGTTTTCATGAAACGAATAGCCCTGCCAGTAGAAAGTAAGACGTTTCTCAAGATTTTATCCCCCCCACTGTTTGATTTCATGATCTGTTTTTATTACGAAGCCAACTTAGAAGTGAAGGCTAGGGAGGGTTTGGTGGCAGCACATTCCCTCTCTCCCATAAATGATGTTCCAGATACAATACGACTCTGAAAGGTACCATATGAAGCGTATCACACAATTATTACACGCCGTTCATCACGTGGGGTTCAGACGCCGCGTTTGGAAACCATGCAAGGATCAGATTCTAAATGGAGTACTGAGCAAGAAGACAGATATAGCCGCTATCTTTATCGCCCCTGTGCACAATCCCTCTTACAGTTAGTGTTGTAAATATTCTCTCTGTTACAGTCTCTTACATTAAAGTTTCTGACATAAGCTCTGAGAGCCCATTTCAAAGTTTCTTGTGGACTTTTATTGCCGTCGAAGCAAAAGCCAATCCATAAGCACCAATGTTCATTTACGCGAGTTTTAACAAATTTTGATGCACATTTGTATTTCTCTGCGGCCTCTGTAGTAGACAATCCCTTTCTCTTCAGCAGAAACATGGCAACAGAGAGTCAACTTAGCATATATGAGACCAGGGAGAGCAAGACTTCCATCACACAAAGGTGCACAGAGCCTTTTAATTAGCATGAAAAGGTAAGTGCTGGTTCTCAGGGAAGAGAGAAATTTTACAAAAAAATGCTTTATGTAAGTAGAAGGTGGAGTAAAATTGCTTTATATAACAGAAATGTGGAATAAAAATATCAGTGCAGTAAACAGAGTAGTAAACAGTGTAGTAAAGAATATTTTTTGGTTAGGACAATTAAAATAACCCTGAAACACACTAAATTTAGAAATATTGCTTCCATTTGTTAAAACATGACCGACAAAACAACTGAGTGTATAAAATCACATTGCTATCAGTAGACTGTTAACATCCACAAGGGCAAAGGGATCTTAGCTATTGCTAAAAATTATTTTAAAGTAGAGTACTTATTTAATAATTTTCAATTTCTATATCCTTTGTATTTTAATGTAGGTATTAGATATAAATGTATGTTACATACATAGCTATTGATATTTCATGTTTATAAGGGAAAATACCTTTTCGTTAAGTAATTGATAACCGAAAACCAGGAGGGTTCTAGGTAGATACATTAAGGCATTGGGGTCATCAACGTCCAAAGTCAACTACACACACACACACACACACACACACACACACACACACGCACTAAATAAATTTAATAAAAACTTGAAAGTATTTCAACCAACCCCCTCAATTCTTATCCAAATGCTTCTTATAAATTACTACAGTGGAAACATAATTATCAGCAATACGTATTCAAAGGCAAAATATTTTATATTCGTTTCTGCTGTACCTTACATGACCTTTTCCTTATGGAAGTCTGCATTTGAATGCACTCTGCCATCTTCTATTTTCCATTAGAAGGCACAGTGACTCTTGGTCACTGGATCAGTCAGGGTTCTCTCGATGAACAAAACCAATAAACAGAATATATGTTAAAAGGAGGTGTTAGATTGACTTACATGATCCAGTCTGGGTGGTTCAACAAAAGTTGTTTTTACCTTGGAGGTTCTGAGACCCTGTGTCTTTCAGTCCATGTACGAAAGGATGAGAGTGGGTGTGTTGGTGGGTGGGGGAATACCCCCATAGTGGCAGGGGGAGGGGGAGGGAATAGGGAGGTTCCAAAGGGGAGATCTGGAAAGGGGGAAACATTTGAAATGTAAGTAAATTATAAAAAAAGAAAGAAAGAAAGAAAGGATGGCTCAACAGTCCTTACCTAATGTGGAAGGCCTGGAAGATTCCTACAGAGCCACTGGTTTTCAGTCCATGCTAGAAAGCCAAAGAAGTGAGGTTCCAATATCAGTGAATCAGTGAAGGATGGAGACAGCAGCAACAGGACAGCAACAAAGTCCATGCACTCATCAACAGCAAACATGAAAAGCAAGCAAGCAAAGAGCTCCAGCTTTTCCCTTGGACCTCCTGATTTCTGTGCAGCCACTACTGGAAGGTGCTGCCCACATCAGGTAGGTGGGTCTTCCCATTTTACTTTACCTAATCAGGAAAACCCTTTACTGATGTACCCTGAAGGTTGCATCTCAGTGGACTCCAGATCCAGTAAAGCTGACAGCCAAGACTAGCTTCACAGTCACCAGAGCACCTCTACAGAGCCCTATGTGCTAAGCTATGTTGGTGACACAGGAAGCAAGATGGTCACAATCAAAAAGCACAGCTGTTAAATGTTAAAATACAGTGTAGCCTTATGTTTAATGCAGGCTGTGTTTGTTCCTGTCTTCCATCCATAGAGTACTGCCAACCTGGGAGTCAAGCAGCCAGGAAATCAAATGTTTAGGTAGGAAAGTAAGAAGATAACCCACATATTCCTACAGATGCAGATAGGCGTGTGTGTGTGTGTGTGTGTGTGTATTCATATAATTTGTATTAATATATTAAATTTAAAGTGTTTCATTAATATCAATGATAGACATTGTCAACAAATAGAATTCACAACATATTCCTATTGTATTGCAATTATAACTAAAAATCAGTGAAAATTTATGTATAAATGATTTATGTTTGCAGGGAAATAAGCTAAGATCAGGAACAAAATTCAAAGTCATTTTGAGAATAATGTACCACGACAATGTGCTATTTTTTATATATATTTTCTTATTTGTCATTCTAAAACATTTCACAAAGTAGCCACTTTCATTGCTCTCAGTTAAAAATATAATGAAACAGGCACAGGAGATGTTCTATGATTTGCCCAGTATAACAGTCATGGAAGGCAGTCTATCTTTCAAGCGCAGATCATCCTGTTAATAGCTGATGTCTAGCAAGAGTCGATCTGAGATCTGTTTCCTACCTCTGTACTAATGTGGACATGCCAGTGCTTTGCAGAGATTAAGATCAACAGTATTTAAGCACCACTTAAGGGGCATGTTCAGATACGTCACTTGTAATAAGCATTCTTGTGGTTTGCTTTGTTATGAATTAATGATAGCTTGAGATATCAACTTTGCCAAAGTTTAATATACATTCAATAACTATTTTCATAACAGCAAAAAACGTGGTCTTAAAAATGTACGAGTAGATAGTTAATAAAAATGTGGATACAGACTAATTGCTTACACCTTCCTTGTGCTTGCCTGTACTCCCTTTAAAGAAACACAAATGTAAAAGACCTACAAAGGGGGAATAAAACTGTACTACAAATCGATCTAATCTTCTATCAGGGATTCACACAATCTGGGAGCAACTGCACTGTCTGTTTTCCAGACTTTGTCCAGGTCTATCTTTCCTTGATTTTGTCTAAAACTCCTTATAAGAAATTATTTCCATGGAGGAATGTCATAGCTGTCCTCCATGCTACATGCCCTGGATCTGGAGGGCATCCCCGAGGCTGAGAGGTTGTGTCTGAATTCAGTCCTCTCTATGTTTTATAAACCACTAACTCCTCAGCTGAGCTGCTTAATGAGTGTCTCAGAAAGACCACTCAAGACAACCATGTCTATGGATGATAGATGGACTCGACAGAAACAGAGAGGCATATTGAAAGCTTCATAATACTCCTGGAATCATTTCGTTAGTTTTTATGGCTGTGGTATCAGACTGATGCCAGATGCTGGCAGTTTTTAATAACAAAAAAATTCAATATGCTGCAAAGTGGTTTCAGAAGAAGTTTTCCATGTAGATAAGAAAAGTTGCCATGCATGACAAGTCTTTATATTGTATGCTGTAAAAGATCTATATATTAAGAACAGAGAAGGGGGACATATTGGATGGGTTACAGTGGAAGTTAAGGGGGAAAGTGGGTGTGAATATATTTATCATATACATGTATGAAATTCTCAAAGAATAGAAAATTGTAGTAATGACAAAGAACTGAATTGACCTCCACAGACAAATGCCCATATACATACGTGTGTGTGCGTTCCCTCACAAGTGTGTGTGTGTGCGTGTGTGTTATGTACAAACTTACTGCCACTGGGATGCAATAATGCCTTTCTGTAATTTTCCATATATATATATATATATATATATATATATATATATATATATACAAAAATGTGTCTCATTTCATTGAATCAAAGAGTATTGATTTGCGATTTGTTAAATAATATATATTCTTTTTAGAATCATAACATTTGTTTTAGCAGAAAAGTAAAAGTTATTTTGTGAGTAAAGTCATCAAAAGAGGAGGTCAAATAAATGATATTTATAATAAATAACAGCAGGCAATGGGAAGATAAAAGGAGGTACAATAATTATCAGGTACAATAATCTACCAGTAAAAAGATTTTTCTCTGAGATGAAAATTTCAGATGAGTATCTAAGAAGTAAAAATTGTCTTTGTTTGAGAGGATACTGTAATATGGACACAAACTTATAAGCAATCCATGATAAGCTGACTAGAACTAGTAAATCCAGCAAGGCTGTGGCTGTAAGATGAAAATGTAAAATCAATTGTAGTTCCAGACTCTTGCAATGAACGACTCAAAAAGTTGAGAAAACACTCTTACTCACAATGAGTGCTGATTTTAACAAAGTCAGTGAAAAACTAGTGCACATCAAAGTCTAAGCACACAGACTCATTTTGCTCTCATGGGCCAATGTTCAATTTGTCAGATGGTTTCCTAGATGCAGTGTTGGCATGAAATTTTACAAAGATACGTTGGATTTATAACAGTACCAAAAGATACTGTCAGAAAGCTAGAAAACAGCTCTTAGAATAATACAATTTATTTGAAAATTATATGTTTGATAAAGATTTTATGTGTGGAATGTAGAAAAGTCCTATAATTTAATGATATGGCAAAGTCAACACCTACCAGAGTTCTTGTCGACTTGTTTATGGATACTAATCATTGAATGAGTGTGGAGACTGGATACAGACATTTATCTGCGTGTTTGGGTGTGTGTGTGTATAAAATATATATCAACATGTCGGTTACATATGAATATATGTTACATATGAACAAGTAAACATATACCCCCGTGTATAAGATTAAAAGTTCAGAAATAGTCCTGTAAAATGTGGTAAGTTGTTTCTACCTTCTCCTCCTCTATCCACATTCTCCCTTCCCTCCATGCCTTGTGTCTCCTCCCCTGCCTCCTCTTCTTTCCTCTACTCCCCTTTTCTTTTGACACAAAGCTTAGGACAGCTGTGGATTGAGATTTTATATGTAGAATGTAGAAAAGTCCTATAATTTAATGATAGGGCAAAGTCATTTCTCAGCTCCTGGACACTGTATCTACAGCTCTGTGCCACAAGATCCAATCCAACCGATGTTCAATAAAACACCAAGAAGACTATTGAAAAGAAAGATGTTTTCAACAAATACATGTTACCATTGGAAAATCATAGGAGAAAAGATTGACCCTAGACTGGGTATTTCTCATCACAATGAAAAGCAGCCTGAGACACTTAAAGAAACTGAATGTGAAAGATAAAAGTAAAGACATTTTAGATATAAGCTGCAGTTTTCAAATTAGGGCTTCGATTTTCTCACAGCTTTATCAAGAAATGTGCTAGGCATTGAGGGAGACTTAGAGAAATATACCCCATGGTCCATGTTCATGAATGGCTACATCACATCCAGAGGTTTTTCTTAGTAGAGTCTGAACATGTGCCCCCAGAAGGAAAGTGATAAAGGCAAATATTCTATGTGAGAATGGCACTATTTTATACTATTTCTTTCTATAGGCTGACGGTTTTCCTTTATATTGAATTTGTTGATTGTTTTGGCCTTTATAATCAGAAGAAGTTGCTTTCTGTCTTTCGTTTAAAAAAACCTAAAATTAAAAAGATAAGAATATACAACCCTTAGAAGTAAGCACACTGGACTTGGCAGTTTCTTTAATATGTTCCTAAAGTATTAGCATCAGAATTAAGAAAGAGAAGTTGAATTTTTTCACAGTTTAAGACTTTTGGCCCCCAGAAGATACCAGAGGGGGATAAAAAGATGAACCTCAGAATGATTTAATTTATTTGTACATACATCTGCTAAAGAGATTGTATGTGGATTATAAAAAGTCCTATAATTTAATTATCAAGCCATGCAGCTAAAATGAACACAGAATATAAAAAGATACATGTATTATAAATAGAAACACAAAAAGCTCACTGCTTTTATTCACCAAAGACATGCAATGCAAAACCGCAGAGTCACCCCTTCAGTTCACTGGAGATGCCATAGTCAGAATGTCTGCCATTGTCAGAATTTCTGTCAGGACAGAAAGGAGAAGAATCAAACCTGTACCACTGATCTGGTGAGAGTGCAGATCAGCACACTGAGTTTAGAAAGACGCATGTTAGTTTCATACAGAGAACCAGCTAACAGAGAATTCCTACTCTTGAGAGTCTGTCAAGAAAGTGGACCAATATCCACACAAAATCCCATCCAACATCATAGCACTGATATTCATAAAAAGCAAAATATGAAAATAGGCCAAGCGCTTACCACCTGGTAAATCAACAGGGTGAGGGCTGTGTATGTAACAGAATACTATGCAACCAGAACAGGTAGAAAGTAATGAAGTTTGCTATGCACTGCATGGATGGATTTATTTTAAAAATTTTAAAATTTATTTACATTGGTGTTCTGCCTCCATGTATATCTGTGTGAGGGCTTCAGATCCCTGGAACTGGCATTGCAGGCAGTTGTGAACTGCCCTGTGGGGGCTGGGATTTGAACATGGGTCCTTTGGAAGAGCAGCCAGTGCTCTGGCTCTTAAACGCTGAGTCATCTTTCCAGCCCATATGGATGGATCTTTAAAACATGCTAAGAGAATTCGAATAAAACCCCGTGTGATTCTCTGAATACAAACGTTTGGAATAGGCAAGTGCCCTGGGTAGGGATTGGAACATGGAAATATTGAGAGATGGTTGTAGATAAGAACTGAAGAGTGTGGTCTTTCTTCAGGGGCTACTGAAATGTTCCGAAACTGATTGTGTTGTTGGATAATGTGGGACTATGCTGATACCCTGAATTTACAAATTACAAGATACTTGAGTTACACCTCAGTCACGTTATTGCTGATAAAAGTATAAGTATATTTCTGTGTATGCTTCTAGAGTTAGGAGTCCAGCCCTCAGCATGTAGGTCTGAGTTGCTTGTGCAAATAAGGTGAGATCACAGACTACTTTTAGAAGGGAATTCCATTTGGTCTGGATGAAAAATGCCCTGTTCACTTCTAAAATACAGATGCCTAAGCTTCATTTGTCATTTACCAGCACCATGGGGCTGATGGCTGGAAAGGTCAAAGGGTGTGAAATAGGAGAGCGCATTCTTTGGACTTTTTTCATTTTAAAACAGGTGCATTCTATCCTCAGAACAGTTGGTGCAGCCCGTAGATATATATATATATATATATATATATATATATATATATATATAATTTTTTTGGTGCATTGATTTGTCAGTAGAAAAGACTATTTTCCAAATGTGTTCTCTTCCAATGAATTATACATTCACAATTTATTATTCTCACCCAGCTATGAAAACAATCGTAAGGCATCTCACCGGAATCCTCAAGAGCTGGCGTGGGAGCTGATTCTGTTTGCCTCTTGTCTCCTCTGCCTGCAAGCCTTTCCAGTTAATAAATCTGAAAAATGTATTAGTCACAGCGGTTTGGAGTCTGCTCTCCTAATGCTGTGTTTGCAGTGAGCTCGTGCACTTCTGAACTGAGCTTCCCCTGTTCTTTGCTGTCTTTCACCCTGTGCTTTCCCAGACCCCAAGTGTCAAAGTATCAAGCAGATGGAATTTCAGCCGGAGCATTGGCTTGCTGGAGCGAATGACTCTATGCTTTTAGCAAATGTGCACTAGTATTACTTAAAAAAACAAACAAAAAAAAAAAAACAAAAAAATACCAAAAAACCACAATGGACTATTAACAGAAGATTCATTGAATTTTGTTTTCTATCCTAATTATTGTATTTAGATAAAATATGTGATGCAGTAAAATAAAATCAAATAAAATCAGCCATCTGCCTAGGAGCCCAGGTGGTTCTAGTAGGCTTGAATTTATTTATGGGTTTTAAAGTTGCATTTAAGAGGAGAAAGGTTGTGAGCCCTTGGATATGTTAGTAAAGGATTTGTTTGTTTGTTTGTTTAACTTGGCCAGAGATGTGAAAGCACCTCTCTGATGCCCTAAGAAGGTGAGAATGACTCTCCTGCTTGGTCGGCTCCTTGCAGAGCACCAGGCAAGGCATTTCCTATACATCCTAAAAGGACCAGCTCTGCAATTACTTACAGGTGCACAGAGAGGCACACAGCTGCATTGCTGTGATGGTCAGTGTGTTCTTTCTTTCATCTTTGATTTTTGTCTCTGCACCTCACAGAGCAAGGATAGGGAGGACGGAAGGAAAGCCGGACGAGCAAGTGCCCAGGAGTCAGGTCCCCAGGCTCAACGCTGGCTCCTCTGCTGACTCTCCTCTTCAGCATGGACTCTGTACTCACACTATTTCCTTCCTTGAACAAATATTTTCATTACTTACCATATAAATGATACTGTTTGGATGTCTTGGCTTTGTCGTATTTAAAATGAAATATGAACAGAGCTGTGACCATTCAGGTAAGATTCGGAGAACAGATACCGACACATTTTGCTATATGATGCCCATCTACTCCCCAGTCAGGATGTCTTACTCATACTTGGCATCTTTCCTACCGTTTCTTCTCTCTGATGTGACTCCTGTTGCTCTATAGTGCGGAGGAAGCATCGTGGCTAGACCGTTTTAAACTAAACCAAGCCATTTGGATCTTTCCGCTCCTTCCCCCCCCCCCCCCCCCGCTCTGCCTTTTTCTCTTCCTCTTCTGCAATATTAAGGAACCTCTCCAGGCTAGATGAGCATCCCACCAGTAAGCATTACTCCTGCCTCCCTTTGACTCTGTCTGGTTGAGGCAGAATCCTATTAAGCTATTCAGGATGTATAGCCCAGGCTTGCCTTGAAATCACATTGTAGCCTAGCCTGGTCTTGGACTCACTGTGTAGCTTAGGCTGGTCTTAAAATCACACTGTAGCCCAGGCTTGCCTTGAACTCACTCTGTAGCCTAGGCTGGCCTTGGACTCACTCTGTAGCCTAG
>JADRCH010000035.1:2331966-2418520 GCA_019843965.1 Rhynchomys soricoides
GACTCACTCTGTAGCCTAGGCTGGCCTTGGACTCACTCTGTAGCCTAAGCTGGCCTTGGACTCACTCTGTAGCCTAGGCTGGCCTTGAATTTGCCATTCTTCTGCATCATCTTCCCAAGTAGCTGGGATTACAGGCCTATCCTACTTGACACAGCTTGAATACGGTTTTAAGTAAACTCTCTCTCTCTCTCTCTCTCTCTCTATCTATCTCTGTGTGTGTGTGTGTGTGTGTGAATGAATGCATGTCTTCCTGTATATTTGTGTGTTTGCTTGTCTTCATGTGTGTGTGTCTGCAACATGATAGAAAGGTTTTTTTTTTAAAAAAGATTTATTTATTTATATGAGTACACTGTAACTGTCTTCAGACACACCAGAAGAGGGCATCAGATCCCATTACAGATGGTTGTGAGCCATCATGTGGTTGTTGGGAATTGAACTTAGGACCTCTGGAAGAAAGTCAGTGCTCTTAATTGCTGAGCCATCTCTCCAGTCCCCATGATAACAAGTTAATCAGTGGACATAGAGTATGATATACTCAATGTATGATATACTGTTGTAATTCCACAATGCTTGGAAATTCCTTCTAGTTTGAATAATGGAGGATTATTTTTATATTGAAAAAAAAATATTTGATTCTATGGACTATTCTATCTATTCCCCTTTGCAGAAAAAAGAAATGGCCAGATACTCATGGTTTCTGAGGTTGCCCAGTAGTCAGTGACAAATGCTCTTGACGGCAGATGCAGAAATATTATTTGATACATGAGCCATTCTATAAGGTCCTCTGCAACAACACTCGTAACTGCTGCAGCCTTGCTCAGAGCCAATGCACTTCTTTATGGTGGGAGATGGAGTCCAGAAACAGTTCCTACTCTCTTTCCTCCTCTACAGGCACTGAGAATGTAAGTGGCTCAAAGGCCACGCCAACCTCAGCCTACATTCTTCTCCTGAGCCTACACCTAGAACCCCAGAAATCCCTGTCAACATGGGCTCTATGAGCCCCATCCCACTGCAGGTGTGTGAAACCTGGCTGAGGGAAGGTCAGAAAAGGGAGTTTCGGGGGAGGACAGGTATCTGATCTGTAGATGAGAGAAAAGAGAAGCGTGCTCCAGATTCTGCCAATTTGATTACAAATGCTTTAGGTTAGTTAAAATCAACCTTAGATCCCTCCACTCCACCTGTACGCATCCTTTAGTCTTATTAGAGTTCAATTCCAATAATCTAGAGCATCATATCATACTCTCATGCTTCATCCTGGTTGCTTTTAATCACCAACTAACATCGGGTACTTCATCTAGCCTTTGATCCTGTTCCTAGAGTCTTCTTCACTCTGTGATCCAAATCAGTAAGAATTCCATTCCCCCCTCCCCCAGGAAGTTCTGTGTTGGTATAAGTAGCATAATGAATTAATTGACCGTATTTTTCATGATATATTTTCTAATCCTAATGATTTTTCCTTATAGATAGTAAGAGTCATGGTCATATTTCAATACAAACTTGTTCAAAATGTAATTAACAGAAAACAGCCTCCAGACTGTGCAGGTTTTGGGGAGGTTTATCTCTAGGTGGTCTTGATTCTGCCCCCTCTGCTGGACTCTCTCTCCTGGTTACAGTTAGTTTCTGCTACCTTCCCCACAGACATTCCAGGTCCTTTCCCCCGACCGATGAGGCCAACTTTTTTTAAAGTGCACCGTTTTTTCCTTCCTATTTGCTAAAGTCTAACAAAAGGGAGATAAACAGATTAGAAGCAACACAGAAGGTTTGCTCAGGAGTACGGCCTCACTATCACACAGCTGTTGAAATCTTAAGAAACCCAAGTTTTCAGTAATCATGTAAGACAACAATTATTTCAGTAGGAATAGGTGGGAGGCGGGGTTTGAAGAGTTCAGATGCAAAACAACAAAGTTATTTTAAGGAGCAACCCTAATGATCCTTGGCTGGAACTCTGGATAGGCTGCCAGGTGAGCTTTTGGCTGGCAGGCTTGGTGCCCTTCAAACCATCCCATAGTATGGCTTGCACCTGTGGGAAGATCCGATCCTGTGGAGAACCTGGGGCAAAGGAGAAGAGACTGAATGCTGTGTTCTGGCTGAGGAGACTCAGACAGGAGCACCACCCACAGGAAGCTGAGATAAATGCATTTCTCAGAGAGACAAAGCCACTCAGCCTGTGGGCAAAGGCATCCATCCAAACTAGAAGCAACAGTAAGGGTTGGACCTGGGACAAGTAGTCAGACAAGCCCTATGACAAAGGCAGACTTCAAAAGCATAGTTCTAGCCAGCGCGACAAGACAGCAAAAGGAGACCAAGGGGATACAAGATGGCAAGGAAGAAGTATCACTATTGGCAGGTGATGTGATAGTATCCATAAGGGACCTCAAAAGTTCCCCCAGAGAACTTCTACAGCCGATGAATAACTTCAGCATGTGGCCACATAGAAAATTAACTCACACAAATCAGTAGCCTTGCTTTATACAAATGATAAATGGGCTGAGAAAGAAAATAGGGAACCAACACCTATATTACTAGTCATAAAGTAATATAAAATATCTTGGGGTAACTTTAACCAAACAAGTGAAAGATCTTTATGACAAGAACTTCAAGTTTCTCAAGAAGGAAATCGAAGAAGACCTCAGAAAATGGAGAGATCCTCCATGCTCATGGAATAGTGTAGGATTAATGTAGTAAAAATGGCCATCCTACCAAAAGCAATCTACAGATTCAATGTGATCACCATCAAAATTCCAACACAATTCTTCAAAGATATGGAAAGAGCAATTCTCAATATCATATGGGAAAACATCAGTAACAGATTAGAAGCTACCTGCTCATTGGCTTTGGGCTATTGTCCTGGACAGTGTGATGGAAAGCTAACTGTCATTTCCTGTCCTGGGTACAGACCTTGAAGTTTGAGGGACAATACAACACAAAGGAAAGGAAGGGAAAAGAAGAAACAAACCCCGTGTTTTATGCATTTTGCTTCTTCCTGTGTCGTTCAGTTGTTTAATCATGGCTTGAAGGGACTTATAAATTATTAGAAAGACTGCCAACAAAGAGGTAAAGAGCTTACAGTTTGGTTATGAGTCCTAAATAAATAAATGTAAGAACTAGAATTAAGCTTTGATTTTTTAAAATCTAAACCCAAACCATGTAGCCATTAATTATTGACTGAGAATTGTATAAATCATTTAAATACTTAATAATCATCTTAGTGACCAAAGAGATACATAAAATCATATTAACCTAGGGTCTGGGAAGATGGCTCAGCCAGTAAAGTATGTGCCAGCAAAGCAGGAGTACCTGAGTCTGATCCCTGAATCCATGAAAAAGCACAGTATGGTGGTGTCCATCTATAATTTCACCGATTGGGAGGCAGAGGCAGGAGGTTCCCTAGGGATGGCTGGGCAGCCAGCCTAGCCAGATAGGTAAACCCAAGGATCAGTGAGAGGCCTTGCCTTAAAAATGAAATGAAGAGTGGTTAGTGAAAACACTTGGCAGGCTGGAGAGATGGCTTAGTAGTTAAGAGCACTGACTGCTCTTCCAGAGGTCCTGAGTTCAATTCCCAGCAATCACATAGTGGCTCACAACCAGCTGTGATGGGATCTGATGTCCTCTTCTGGTTCCTGTTTGAAGACAGCTATGGTCCTCATATAAATAAGAAAGAAAGGAAGGAAGGAAGGAAGGAAGAAAGAAAGAAAGAAAGAAAGAAAGAAAGAAAGAGAAAACACTTGGCATTGACCTCTGACCACCACATACATGTACACACATGTGAGAATACACAAAAGAACACATATGTATCACACAGACACAGACACACAGACACACACACACACACGTGGAGAAAAAGTTAGTTGTATGATCATGTATATTTTAATGGTCAGCGTTGTGGTTTGAATGATAATGACCCCATAGACGCATCTTTTTGAATATTTGGTGCCCAGTTGGTGGGATTGTTTGGGAAGGGTTAGGAGGAGATGTGTCATTGAGTGTGGCCTTTGAAGTTTGAAAACACTTGCTCCATTCCCAGTTAGCTTTTCCTGTTTTGTCCCTGTGTTTGAGGACATGCGCTCTCAGCTGCTCCTCCAACACCACAGCCTCCTGCAATGCTCCCAGCCGTGCTGGTCACAGACTCTAACCCTGTGAATCTGTAAACTCCAAATACATTCTTTCTTCTCTAAGTTGTCTTTATCATGGTGTCTTATCACAGCAGTGGAAAAGTAACTAAGATAGTCAACAAATCGTATAAGCCTATAACGGAAAGCATTGGAATATTGGACAAAATTAATATAATTCTTCACTCTTGAATAGTTATGCAGGCCAAACTTCCAGAAAACAGTCCAAGCATTAATATTATCTTTAATTATGTTTTAGGCTGTTTTAAATTGACAATTAGATTCTTCCTCATGTATCAGTAATTGTTTGGAAACTTTACACGCTGTAGGTTAATTAGAATGATTGTCAAAAGTCACAGTCTTTAGATGAGCTCTGTTTTAACAATGGTTTGAGGGAATTACTGGATTCTTAGTTCAAGGAAGAGATAATATTATTAAAATACGTTTAAAAAGTTCAAAAACTGACTATGCTGAATGTATTTCTGGAATATATAATGTAATGGGAGAAATTATAAAAAAAACAAGGATAAATAATTATTTTTCTCTCTAGAGTGGACATTAAGAAAGACTCTTAAAGTATGATGATGTCAATGTTTGCTTCATCCTTTTACAAAGTCCAGTAATTGTTTTATTAAACAATTAAAATTGTAAAAGAGAAGAAAAATGTATAGTACATGATTCATTATATTGTATCATATAGTGAGATCTAGTTTATCATTAATAATGTATTCAGCAATGATATTCACAAAGACAGCCCTACTCAAAGCTTTGGCTTTCATTTTGTTACATTGTTCCTGGCAATGGTTGCAATCATGTAGCTACCCTGACTCTATCACACAAATCCAGGGATAACTACCACTGATATGCCTGGGGAAAAAGCCATTTCCAATGAAATTAAAAATTGTGGGGGTAGGAATAATATATTTTTTTTAAAAAAACCTATCTAATAATGAATGTCTTAGGGTTTTACTGTTGTGAACAGACACCATGACCAATGCAAGTCTTATAAAGGACAACATTTAATTGGGGCTGGCTTATAGGTTCAGAGGTTCAGTCTATTATCATCAATGCTGGAGCATGGCAGCATCCAGGCAGGCACAGTGCAGGAGCAGCTGAGAGTTCTATATCTTCATCTGAAGGTTGCTAGCAGAATACTGGCTTCCAGGCAGTTAGGATGAGGGTCTTAAAGCCCACACCCACAGTGAAACAGACACACCTACTCCAACAAGGCCACACCTTCTATTAGTGCCACTGTCTTGGACTGAGCATATACAATCCATCACATTCCACTATTTGACCACCACTGGCTTGTTCAAACAAGAGTCTTGTTCCACTCTAGAGTCTATGGGGGGAGGGATACCTAGACAGAACATAATGCAAAATACATTTAGTCCAACTTCAAAAGTCTCCATGATTTATAGCACTCTGAACAATGTTAAAATTCCAAAGTTCTAAGTCTCTTCTGACATTCATCCAATCACTTAACTGTAATCCCCAAAGCAAACCAGCTGGGTAAACTCCAAACTCTGCATCACCATGGCTGATGTCAAAATGGTCCTCAGATAGCCAACTCCTTTTTCATCTTTGCTGACTACAACAAACTTCTTTCTCCTGGGCTGTTCCCACTCCCCCATTAACAGCTTTCCTCAGCAGATATTTCACAGCTCTGGCGTCTCGAAAATTTTGTGTCCTCCAAGACAACTTCAATGTTACAGCTTCTTGTTTCAATGTCTGGGATCCACACATGATCGTCTGGGCTTCTCCAAGGGGCTGGCATCACTTCTCCAGCTCTGCCCTCTGTAGCACTCTAAGCTCAAGTTGATCCACTCCACTGCCGCTACTGTTGGTGGTGATCATCCCATGGTACTGGCATCTCCAATATGCTGGGGGTCTTCTGTTGAAACTAGGCTTCACCAATGGCCTCTCATAGGCTCTCTTCATGGTGCCAAGCCACAACTCCTTTGCATGATCCCTTCAGTCCTGGGCTGTCAACTGCAACTGGGCGTGCACCTTCACCAATGACATTCCATGGACTCTCATAGTGCCAAGCCTCAGCTGTTCTTCATGACCCCATTCATGCCTTCAAAACCAATACCACCTGGGTGACTCTTATACATCACCAAGTACAGCTGCAGCAGAAGGTACAACCTTGGCTATCTCTGGAACACAGCTTCTTTGTGCTTTCAGAATACACTTCCCAGAAGATTTCACCATAGTGATGTTGGTCTCTTCTTAATCCCTGCCAAATTTTTAGCTCCAGCTAACCAGCATCAATTGTCCCTGAACTCCCCTCTATTCTTGACTCTAAAGCCAGAGCCAAATGGCTGAAACTGCTGAGTTCTCCTGCTTGCTGGGGCTGGAACATACCCCTCCCCGCCCCTTGTTCAATTTTATCGATGCTGGGACTAAAGGTATACCACCACACCTAGTCTTAAGCTTTTCTTCACCTAGAACTTGATCTATCCCAGGCTGGTCTTGAACACAGAGATCTGTTTGTCTTTATCTCCAAGGATTGAAGGTGTGTACCACTATGCCTGGATCTAAATTTAGCTGGGTAGGAGCTTGCCCCAAAGTCCTACTCACTTAATCTGCTATCTCCTAGAACATAGGATTCAGTTCCATTCTACTTCCTGGTCCCCCTTTAATATTTTAAACCATATATTTTATATTTTTCCTTTCTAAGCTTGTTATACTTGTTCAAAATGCTCTTCATGAAACTTAACCAGAGAACAAAGTCTATGCTGGGCATTTCTGAGACTTCCTTTGTCAAAGCATATAAATCTCTTTACCTTAGCTTTGGGTAGACTCTTGAGACAAGGGCAAAAAGCAGCCACATCCTTCACCAAACTAACACAAAAAAAGTCTCTTGGACTCATATTAAAATGCTTCTCCTCTGAAACCTCTAGAGCCAGGCTTCCACAGTTCAAATCACCCGCAGCAACCAAGTCTTCCATCTTCCTACTAGGATGGCCCACTAAGCCCCACTTAAAGCATTCAAATGCTTTCCAAATCCAAAGTCCCAAAATCCACATTCTGCCAAACAAAAGCATGGTCAGGCCTATCACAGCATTATGCCAGTCCCTGGTATCAACTTCTGTCTTAGTTAGGGGTTTACTGCAGTGAACAGACACCATGACCAAGGCAAGTCTTATAAAGGATGACATTTAATTGGGGCTGACTTACAGATTCGAGGTTCAGTCCATTATCATCAAGGCAGGAAGCATGGTAGCATCCAGGCAGGCACAGTGCAGGAGCAGCTGAGAGTTCTTCATCTGAAGGCTGGTAGCAGAATACTGGCTTCCAGGCAGCTAGGATGAGGATCTTAAAGACCACACCCACAGTGACACACCTACTCCAACAGGGCCACACCCTCTAATAGTGCCACACCCTGGGCTGAGCATAAATAAACCATAACAGTGAGTGAGTATATATGAAACATAAATATGACAGTAGGTGTTCTGCGTAACCATGGAAATGGGTACATGTAGGTAGAAAGGTTAGATACTCAGAGGCATGAAGATCTCAACAAGGTACTGGTTATGATGGAAATAACTGTATATCCTTTAACATGGCCACACGAGTCCATATTTGTTAGCTTCTCCTTAAGTATGGACTTACAGTGTTTACTGATGAAACACAGTAGAAAAACATAGACTGTAAAACAATTTTAGTTTTTTTCTTAATGTATGTATGTATGCCATACATACATTAGGTGTAGGCTCCTCAAGGTGGCTCAAGGAAGCCAGAAGAGGTGTTAGACTCTCTGAAACTGCAGGCAGTTGAGAGTTCTGGCCCCTTCCTCCACCCGTGAGTCCTGAAGGCCAAACTCCCTCTGGAAGAACAGTGACTACTCTTAATAACAAAGCTATTTCTTCCAGCCTCACCCTCTTTGGAAAAGCACATTTTTCAGGTTATTTTCTTGCCCTTCATAGGGCAGGCTTTCTTTAGGCCTTAAGGACTCTGTTTTGTACACCAGCTTTGCACCAGGCTGGCGGTGTTCAGGTTTTCCCCCACTTGAGAAGAACAATTCCCAACAACCTTGCTGTGAGTATTGCAGCTCATGTAGTCAAGTAGCTTCACACTCAGCTTGGGAAGTCCGTGAGAATCCAAGACACTTTCTTCAGGGATGGTCCTGGAAGCCATGGCTGCTACTCTATTTCAAGTAAGTTTCTGAATGGCTTCATCCCTGGATGATCAAAGGCTATTTCTGTGTGGGAAAGGCTGGGGTATTTTTTAGGCATTGCATTTTTTCTCTTCCTCGTTCTTATCTTCCTTTTCCTCAAGACTCCATTTTTGGTTATTGAAATTGATATTGTCTTGTGTTTGTCTATTGACAACAGGGGTGTTTTGCTTGGTAAAAGCTCCTCATTTTTATCTATAAATAATCATCTAAGATACCAATATGTTTACTGCTCAATTTATTTCTTGAGTGCTGTCATTTATTATACTTGAACTATCCTAAAAAATAATATCTCTTATCTAGTTTGTCACCAGGAAATTAAATTGCTGATGGTAAACATTTGTTTTTCTATAATGGCAGCAGCTGATGTCCTAAGTGCATTGGAGGCACTTTCAGTTTCTTGATAAAGTAATGTCCCTCTTCCAAATTAGCACTTCAGTTTCATTGTGACATTGCTGCTCACAAATCATACCATACTGCTGGTGAATTTAATTCAACTTCTAATGTGACTGGCTGACCATCTGGGCATACATTGTAGAAGGAAGTTTTAATAAAGGCATCTTTGAAAGCAAGCATGCAGAAAATGTCCTATGCTGTAAGTCTCCCGATGAAGGATGGGGCATCTTCTTGCATTACTTTAGGACCCTCTGCCTTGATTAGAGAGTTGGAAGGAAAGAAAAGAAAACCAGTTACCTGCAATCCTACTAGCTGAGCTGTGTTCAAATAAAGATTGTGTAGTCATTGTACAGAGACTGAACTCTATCCAAGCAATCTTACTGGGTAATCTTTGTTAAAACACAAAAACAAAAACCAAAAAATCCCAACTTCTTATTACTATTCCATACCATTAGTAGTGTTAGCATTCTGTCTAAGCTCCGCCCCACAGTTGCCTGGCCACAGCCAGGTATTCCTGACTCACCATAAGAGGGGCTGCTTGTCCCCTCCTCTCTCTCTCATGCTCCTCTCTTGCTCTTACCTCCCTGCTTCATCCTCTCCCCCCTTCTCCCCCCTCTTCTCTTCTCCCCCCTCTCTCTCCAAGTGCTCATGGCTGGCCTCTACATCTCCTCTCTCTCTCTCTGTCTCTGTCTCTGTCTGTCTTTCTCCCCTTCTCTGACTTTCTCTGCTTCTACTACCCTCTTGACTCCCCTCCCCATGCCCTAAATAAACTCTATTCTATACTATACTGTCTTGTGACTGGTCCCTCAGGGGGAAGGGATGCCTCAGCATGGACCTGCCAAGGCACCCCCTCCCCCACACCTCACCCCACCTCCATAGAACATACGCCCCCTTTCTTTAACTTTTTATAAACACATCAAGTAGTATTTGAATTTCCCATTTGTTCCAGTTAGCTGCATATAAATCAGTCCCTTCTGAAACTGCCAGTGACAGATGTGGAAGGTGACTCATTCTTTTGCCTGTCATGGGCATCTTCCTCCTTCCTTTGAGAGTGTTCATCCTGGTACTTGTGCATGATGGGTTTGGAACTGTAGTCTCACTTTTATTTTTGTATCTGCATTGCTTATGTATATGCACAAACATGTGCATATATAGGTGAATGCATGCATGAGTGCATCCCTGTGTGTGTGCTCTACAAGAGAAGAGATTGGTCTTTGTGTAGTTCAAATCTTTGAGAAGTCTGGAAATGAACAAGGCCAATAGGTGGCTGGAGAGATGGCTCAGCAGTTAAGAGCACTGACTGCTCTTCCAGAGGTCCTGAGTTCAATCCCCAGCAACCACATGGTGGCTCACAACCATCTGTAATGGGATCGGATGCCCTCTTCTGGTGTGTCTGACAGCTATAGTGTACTCCTATAAATAAAATAAATAAATCCTTTAAGAAAAAGAGAGGGCTGCTTGCCCTCTCCGTGCTTTCTAAGAAAAAAAAAAGAAAGAAAGAGACCAATAGGGGAAAAGTTACTCTGATGAAGATGAACTAAAGTTATGCATAGTCACACATGCCTTTAATCCTAGCACTTGGAAGGCAGAGGCAGGCATAATTGCTGTGAGATCCAGAGGCCATCCTGGTCTACATAGGGAGTTCCAAGATAGCCAGTGCTATGTAGTGAGACTCTGTCTCAAACAAAACAAAACAAAACAAAACAAAGTTAAACAACCAAATAAAAGAATTAAGAAGTAAAAATTCACCTGGATTTATGTGAACTTCTTAGTCATCACGCTGATGTTCTGTATTAAGCTAAAGCATAATGTCTGCTGTAGTGATGGCAGAATGCTTCGAAGCAGAACTAATGGTAACAAGACAATCAAAAGTCTTCTATTAGGATAACTAATCACAGCAGAGAGCATACTGAGAGTATAGCTGGCCTGTATTCCCCCTGAGTGCAGTGTTTAATTCTAATTTTTTTAAGCACTGATTTCTTACAAGTTTCCACCAAATCAATGACTCCCATTAGAACAAACGGCTGTGTGAATATTTTGTTTCACTTACAATTTCTGATTTCAAATTCCTTTATGAGGATTTTTAGAAAATATCTAATGATTAGTGTGCTGTATAGTTTTATGTTAACTTGACCCAAGCTAGAGTCATCAGAAAGGAGGGAGCCTAAGTCAAGAAAATGTCTCTACAAGATTGGGTTGTACACAAGGCTGTAGGACATCTTCTTAGTTAGTGATTGATGGGGGAGGGCCCAGTCCATTGTGGGTTGTGTCATTCCTGGGCTGGTGGTGCTGGGTGTTATAGGAAAACAGGCCAAGCAAGCCACAAAGAACAAGCCAGTAAGCAGCACTCCTCCATGGCCTTAGCATCAGCTCCTGCCTCCAGGTTCCTGCCTTGCTTGGGTTCCTGTCTTGACTTCCTTCAGTGATGACTACAGTGTGGAAGTGTGAGCCAAATAAACCCTTTCCTCCCCCACTTGTTTTTGGTCGTGGTATTTCTTCACAGCAATAGTGACCCTAACTAGGACAATTAGCTTTATGATACTTATAAGATCTAGTTACTTTATACGTTGAAGTTTTTCCATCAGCAAATCTGTACTCAACACTTATCAAGTTCTAAGCATTGCTACTAATGTTGCAAATATAGAAATAACATTTGAGGAGACAATATCTTTCTTTCACCGACTCTACATCCCAACAAATGAGTATAAAAGATACCAGTGAGTACTGTGTGGAGAATCAGAGATTATATTTGGCTATTTTGGACCAGACATTTAGTATACAGTTTCATAACTTCATATGTATCTGAAACTCCCACTTGAGAATGACCTAATGACTGGAGGCTGGGGAGGAGAGATGGACCACAGGAACATGACCACAGTAGATTGCCGGGACAGAAGAAAACCAGAACTAAGTATTCAATATTGGGTGACGAAGGTGACTGACGTAAGAGGGGAGGCCAGGAAATTCATAAGGTAAGGAGGTGGGACTTCATAAAACAGAAAAAAAGATTTCAGAATTTTTTCTAACTGCAGCGGAAGTCATTGGGGACTTCAGCAGAACAATGACATGGTCTGATATGAATTTAAAACAAAATGGGCGTCTTTATGTGGAGTAAGGCTTAAGGTAGGGACCAATGGGGAAATAAAGAGGGCTTTTAGAAAGTAAAAACAGTTGTTTAAGTAAATATAATAATAACAATAATAACAATAATAAATACTAGTGTGTATTGGGATGACACAAATGGAAAGAATTGAATGGATTTGAAATGACTTTGGGGCAGGGCCAGACAAGCTAAGTCTACCTGACAGATTAGATGTGTGGGATAGAGCAAAAATGGAATCAAGTCAACTCATGGTCTCATACCTTGAACAGAGTAAATGGCAATGCTTTTTTTGAGATTGGGGGCAGGAATAAGATAGATTTTATTTATTTATTTATTTATTTATTTGGTTTGGCCAAGTTGAAATGCTGAAATGTCTAATTCAATCCATGTGGAAAAGTCAATTATTTGACACAGAATTTTGAGGATTGGACTAAAAAACAAATCCCCAGTGTAGAGAAAGGATTTAAAGTGATGAGACAAGATGACCACGAGAGAATGTGCAAATTAAAATGGCACCCCAGGATTAAGCTCTGGAGCATCCAAAGTAGTGAGATTCCCAAGCATGCTTAGAAGGAGGAGGCAGTGTGGTAAGAATGCAGCATAAGGAGCCTGAGACAAGAAAGCATTTCAACATGGAGAGACCAGTCAGCTGCTTAACACCACCAAAAGGTCAGGCACATTGAAAACCACATGCTAGATCAGACTGCAAAGAAGTGATCAATGACTTGGAAAAGACCAGTGTTAGTCAGGACCCTGTTTGACTTCAGAGAACTTAGGAGAATCGAGAGAGGGATGGTGGCGTCTACAGTCTCCTCTTCTTAGGGGGCTATTTATGGAAACCAGAAGAAAAGAAGTAACAGTAATCAAAAATAAGAGGCGAGAGTCATTTGCATCATTTTAAGATATGAGATCCACGACATGTCTGGATACCATTATCAAGAACGAACTGTGGATTAGGAGAGATGACCAAAGCCAGAGAGATGTATGTGGCTGCAGGAGAATCTCCTGAGTAGTGGAGATAGGATGACATGAAGAGTGTTGACTGGCACGGGCAGCATCCTGTAGGAGCACGCCTCACAACTATAGAAAAAGCAAAGGGCATCATCACAGGTGCAAAAGACTGGTGGAGCAGTCTGACGGCTGGAGGATAACCAGAATGCCTGAATTAAGCACAGGGTGAGATTATCACTTGGGAACACGTGTGACAGGTGGCATTGCAGAGTGAAGCAGGCAGCGACTTTAAATAGGAGTGAGCACAGGAATTAGGAATTTTGCTTTTTAAGAAAGAAAGTAAATACACTAGAGCAGGATTGTAGGGCTGTTGAACACATTAAGATTCCAGTTCCTGAGAGAGGGTCCTTAGTAAAATTTAGTCCTTTATCCCAGTCCAAGTATGTGCTAGCAAAACAGCTGCACCTTACCTCTTTTTCCTTGGCTACTTCCTTTAGGCCAAATCCAACACTTAGTGAAAATATATTAAAATACTGTTGCTGAGTTCTCAAGTTAGATATGACCTTAGAAACCACCTAGCGTCTTTTTTTAAAAATATATAATCCTTTAAATTTTTTTTTTAAAAGATGTATTTATTTCATTTATATGAGCACACTGTAGCTGTCTTCGGACACCAGAAGAAGGCATCAGATCCCATTACAGATGGTTGTGAACCACCATGTGGATGCTGGGAATTGAACTCAGGACCTCTGGAAGAGCAGTCAGTGCTCTTAACCGCTGAGCCATCTCTCCAGCCCCCTTCTAGTGTCTTAACTTACTTTTTTCCAGGTTAAAAATTTAATTCCTATTGATGTCTTAGATTTTATTTATAAAAAATGTTAGCTTTCTCTCTCTCTCTCTCTCTCTCTCTCTCTCTCTCTCTGTATGCATGTCTGTGTGTGTGTGTGTGTGTGAGTGTGTGTGTGTTCCTGTGAATACAGTTGCCTGTGGAGGTTGGAAGGTGTAGGATCGCCTGGAACTGGAGTTACGGTTGTGAGCCACTTGATGTGGACACTCCAGTTCCCACCACTGACTTCTGTGAACGTATCATCTTTGATCTCTGTGTTAAGCCTATCCTCTACAGATAGGATTAATTTTAATATTATATATACCATCACAACTCTTGTAGATTTTCATCTCAGTCATTTACAAGTTTTTTCTCCACTACACTTGCTTAGATTATCTTGTTCTTTTCTGTCTTTCAATCAGCTCCTAGCATAGGCTCCCCTTCTTCCATAGCTAAATAGAACGCCCTGAAGGGAAGGCTCAGGCATTATTTTTCTTACACAAGGAGAATCTAGCACCATTCAGGCATAACTCTTGGGTTACCGTACATGATTGTTGAAGTTTCTCTGAGTGGATTAGAGATAGTCAGAGAGAAGGATAATAAACATGTAGACAGAATGTGTGATACCCTAGAACTGTAGAACTGAGTCCAAAGGCGCAAATTAGCCATTAATAGAATTGGCATGCCTTAAATGTTTCTTTTAAATAGTCTAGTAATCTTTATATTTCTGCTTTCCTCTCTGCTTTGGCTTAGTTGTGCTAAGGTTATCCCATTGCCATGGTTATAGAAGAGCTTGAGGACCTGGTGACCTCTGACCATGTACTCAGAGGCTAAACTGAAGGTACTGGTTTTAAAGCAGGCCAAACCTCTCCTGGTGATATAGCTGTCTCCTGAGAGGCTCTGCCAGAGCCTAGCAAATACTGAAGTGGATGCTCACAGCATGGGGTCCTCAATGGAGGAGTTAGAGAAAGGACTGAAGGAGCTGAAGGGGTTTGAAACCCCATAGGAGGATCAACAATATCAACCAACCAGACCCCCCACCCCCTGGAGCTCCCAGGGACTAAACCACCAACCAAGGAGTACACATGGAGGGACCCATGGCACCAGCCACATATGTAGCAGGGGATGGCCTTGTTGGGCATCGATGGGAGAAGAGGCCCTTGGTCCTGTGAAGGCTCGATGCCAGCATAGGGGAATACCAGGGTGGGGAGGCAGGAGGGGGTGGGTGGGTGGGGGAACACCCTCATAGAAGCAGGGGGGATAGGATAGGAGCTTTCAGGGAGGGGAACCAGAAAAGGGGGAGTAACATTTGAAATGTGAATAAAGAAAATACCCAATAAAAAGAAAGAAAGAAAAAAATCCCATAGAAGCCATGGTGTCTTTTAGAAGGGCTAAATATACTCCTCAGAGTGGCAGCCTGTTTCCACCTTGTCTCAGGGTTTGAATGATGTCACTTTTGTATCCTTTCCTGAAATTTCATCTGTGTTTCTTTCTTACTGTCAAGTCCGTGCCTTGTGAGTGAGTTAAGTACTTGCAACTTATTAAAAGACAACTTATCACTGTGTATCTTATTTTGAGCAGGCAAAAGTTTGATCTGAATGAAAAACTGATTCTTGCTTAAGGGTAAAACGGATACTGAACTTAAGATCGGTCTTTCATCTGCACAATTCCTTCCCAAAGAGTCTTTGAATCCCTCTCCCTGCGGCTACTCTCAAATTCAGAACTCCCTCCGGTCTGTCCTCTGACCTAAGATGTCTTTCTGCCTCCCCTGCAGCCACTCACTGCTGTCAGAAATCTCTAAGTACAGCCGTGATGATCATCAGTTCTTTGCATGTACCTCCTTTGGATTTCTATTGCTTGAAGCGTACAGTGAGCTGTTAAGTGGACAGGGTTCTCCAAGGTCTGCTTTCTGAGCTGTTGAGTGGACAGTGGTCTGCTTTCTAATCTGCAGTCCTATTTTTCTTCTCCTTTGTGCCCATCCTGCACGTTCATCAAAGTGGCATATTCCCCTTTCCCTAAACATCTTCTGTCCTTGCAATTGTCCTTGCAATTTGAGCACACAATTCCTTTGCATGCCCATTTTTTCAGTGTCCCAGTTCCTTATTTTTTTTTTCATTTTTTTATTGGTCATTTAATTTATTTACATTTCAAATGTCATCCTCCTTCCTAGTTTCTGCTTCCCCAAACCCCTATTCCTTTCTCTTTTCCCTGCCTCTAATGAGGGTGCTCCCCCACCCACCCACCTACTCTCACCTCACTGCCCTAGCATCTCCTACCCTGGGAATTTCCACAGGACCAAGGGCTTCCCCTCCCATTGATGCCAGACAAGGCCATCTTCTGCTACATATGCAGTTGGAGCCATGGGTCCCTCCATGTGTACTGTTTGGTTGATGGTTTAGTCTCTGGGAGATCTGAGGGGGGATCTGGTTGGTTGATGTTGTTGTTCTTCCTATGAGGTTGCAAACCTCTTCAGCTCCTTCAGTCCTTGCCCTAACTCCTCAATTGGGGTACTCAAGCTCAGTTCCATGTTTGGCTGCAAGCATCCGCCTCTGTATTGGTCAGGTTCTGGCAGAGCCTCTCAGGAGACAGCTATATCAGGCTTTTTTCAGCAAGCACTTCTTGACATCTGCAATAGTGTCTGGGTTTGGTGTCTTCAGATGGGATGGATCCCTAGGTGGGGCAGTCTCTGGATGGCTGTTCCTTTAGTCTCTGCTCCACTCTTGGTCCCTGCATTTCCTTTTGAAAGGAGGAATTCTGGGTTAATATTTTTGGTGGGTAGCCCCATCCCTCAACCAGGGCTGTGCCTATCCACTGGATACGATCTCTACAGATTCTCTCTCCAGTTGTTCCCATATTTCACCTTTTGAAGTCTGCCTTACTTCAAATTACACTGGTGTAGCTGAGTACTTTTCTAGAACTTGGGTGCTAATTCTAAGCTTAAATCTATTCTATTTGCAGTACAAGTAATGACACTTACCTAGAAGTTTCTAAAACAAGGAAATAGAAGATAAAAGAATATAGTTTCACTTAGCCAATAATTTTGAGGAATGACCATGTTTCGGGCACTGCATCAGCTGCAATGAATGCAGTAAGGAGGCTTGGCACAGCCTTAGCCTTGACGTGTGCAGTTCTATCTATGAAATGTATCACACATTGTATTCGCAAGCAAACTTTTCTGCATGCATGCAGACACACAGAATGTGCTTTCCAAAAGGCTGACTTCTAGGTCTCCTCTTTCTCTACATACCTGGATGTATAATGGGAATAGGACATACTGTGAAAGAATGTTCTAGGCAGAGGGGGCAGTCTGTTTGAGATCCACCACCCCGAAATAGAGTGGATCTTTTGAAACCTCAAAGCTATCTGGTGTGGTTGGTCCTTGAAAGGTGTAATAGTTATCTATTACACCAGTCATTGTCTAATTGGACTTAAGGCCTGCTCAAAAGGAGGTGCCTTAGTCAGGGTTTCTATTCCTGCACAAAACATCAGGACCAAGGAGCAAGTTGGGGAGGAAAGGATTTATTCAGCTCACACTTTCCACATTGCTGTTCATCACCAAAGGAAGTCAGGACTGGATCTCAAGCAGGTCAGGAAGCGGGAGCTGATGCAGAGGCCATGGAGGAGAGTTACTCACTGACTTGCTTGCTTGCTTCCCCTGGCTTGCTCAGTTTACTTTCTTACAGAACCCAGGACTACCAGCCCAGGGATGGCACTACCCACAATGGACCCTCCCACCCTTGTTCACTAATTGAGAAAATGCTGACACACAAAACCAGTCAGTAGAGGAGGGAAATCATGCTCGGTACTGGGAAAACTAGCCACCTAACCAGAGGACTAGTGAAGTCACAGACCTTCGGAAAGACTTACTAGTGCCACTTTACAAAACCAGAACCATCCTCAACTGCATTCTCAATACTTGTCATTATAATGATGAGTGTAGCTTCTAAACCTCATCAAAGAAACTTCTCTTTGCAAGAGACCAGTAGAGGAATCCCAAACTGGTCCAAAGGCAGAGAGATCATGGCGATATCAGTTCCAATGAATACATCTACAACTAGAACACATCTCCTGGACCTAGGGCTCAAGGAACATTTGGAAGAGGTGGCAGGAATACTCCAATAGCAAGAGCATCAGGAAATCTGCTGTGAGATGGTATCTCCTAGAAATAACAGGGAAGCTTCACCCAGAATACCTAAAATATGTGACTGCCTAAACAAGCCCTGAACAAAGAGAACACCAATAGACAATGCTAATGGAAGAGAGAAATGTTACTCTATCCCTAGTCAAAGAACCACAGGCAACTAGGGGATCTTAAGAGTGGGTAACTTATCACATAGTACACTGGATTTCTTTATATCAGTTGCTGATATTGGTCAATCTCAAACCTGGGAACAAATGTTATATTATCTTTCTTCTGAACTCCCACACTGCCAACTATTGAAGAAGAGTGGAAAGTTCATGAATTATGACATATGAACAACTATGTCTCTGTGACTGGCAAGCAGGGGAATGTGAAATTCAACATACTAAGCTACAAGACTGTGGAAGCCCAGTGACCTCATCCCAAGAAACACACACACACACACACACACACACACACACACACACACACACGTTCTCCTTGGCTCATGATTAAGCAATAGCCCTCACCTGCAATCACAGACACTTAATAAGCAGTTGGGTAACATCAGACACAAATCGATTATCTTATTAGAGAAAGAATATGTTTTTTCCCCCTACCATATGGTAAAGTATTAAGTCCCTCCTAATGGGACCTCAAGCTCTTACTCAGAGTTTAGCATTTATTAGCATAATTAGCACAGCACCCCTTTCCTATCATGTCCACATACAAAGTTATATCTTCTACTTACTTTCCCAGCTAGCATAGAATATTACTAATTATTTGGGACTAGAAAAAGATAGAGCTTAGTTTGAAATGATTTCATCTCGCTCTAGTGAGAATGGAAGAAAGCCCATTTGTTTCAAAGAAATGCTAGCGTTTGGTTTTTCCTATGACCTTTACTTTGTAGATGGCGTTCTTCACTCAGTAACTAAGCTAGACAGGGCAAGCATTTTCTCACTTTCCCATATGTCTCTTCTCTCTTACACCTTGCAGTTTGTTGTGAGTATATGTTTATAATCCTCGTCTTTTGGCAAAGAATAGAATTTCTGGGATTGGTGCTAAATTCCTGGATTCAATGTATAAAAGTCCCAGACTTGAAGAAGGAATTTATGGTTTCCAAAATAAAGTATTTCTCCGTCATAACAAAGGCCTCACCATAGAAATGAGACTTGCATAATCTTACCCATTTCATGGTTGCCATTCCATCATGGCGTTTCTCAGGCTCAGGTCTCATGTGTTTTTTTGAACCCAAACTGAAAATCTAGAAGACTGTTTCTGGGCTTACTGTAATTTTAGCCTTTCTGTGCAGAATGGGCTAAATTTATAAATTTCTTTCACTACTAACAAAGACACTGCTCTGTTAAAAGTGTTTGGACAGTATTAGAGTCGTTGATTGGCAATATCTTTAAATTGTTTAAGTTTCCATGCTTTCAAGATCATTCCACCAAAGAGCTACTGATCGCATGGTCAATTTAATGAAGCATCCCTAAACAGTACAATACAATGGATCATACTAGAACAGTGATGGTAAAAATAGCCCTTGATATCAGAATGCCACAGAGTCTTGATTCAAACATTCCCTAGCTGTTTTATTATTTCAAGAGGATGATACAATCTTGGTGTGGGAGGATGTCAGAAACAATAGTAATACACGTAAACACAACCAAGCGCTCCCGGGATGTGAGCAGTGTGCAGTAGTGTAAGTTCTAATCCTGAAGCCATGTTCGTCACAGCTTCTCTTGTTCAAGGACATGGCTGGTCTCTTTTGAAAATTCTTTTACTGCGGCTTTCAATTTCAGTTCAGCTTCCTTCTCTGTCCACTCAGGTTCCTCCTTTCAATAGTCTTTCCTGTCCCCACCCCCACCGCCACCCCCGCCATCCACCTCTCCCTCCATCTTACCCGAACTTGTGTTTCTTGTCTCCACCATTTGGAAGATGCTCCTTTGGCTTCTAGGCTTTGTTACAATCCGTGTTCCTTAACACATGCTTATTTTTCTTTCTAATAAACAAACTTTTGCATTTGATTTTACACAGCTCTTTATAACCTCTCTTTACGTCTGCATCCCCCCTGTGAGAGAAAAGAACTATTGTTATTTTTGTGTTGTTTGCTTTTGCACCTGACACTTTGGCCAAGTCATTTAAAATCATCCTGTCTCCATCTGGAGGATAACACCAATTCGGGTTTCTAGTGAGTTTATTGTTGTGAGTAAAGGGAATGATTATGGTATGATCTTTGTAACAGGGGTGAAATGTGATAAGGGCAAGTTAATTACCACTCGAAAGCAAGTTTCATTTTCTGTGGACCCCACTGGCAGAAACTTTTCTAAGCTTTCTGTTGTGCTCAACACACGCAGAATAATGCCTCGGGGACAGAGAGGGGGCGGGTGGTGAGCCAAGAGAGCACATGGCCGAAATGTCAGAGTTCTATAGGAAGAGGGAACTGTGGGAAGGGGAGCCGGTGGATTGGAGAAGGCCAGGGCAGGGGGCAGTGTGAGAGAAGCTAAGAGGAGCCCGGATGTCAGCTTGAACTCTGTAACAGGTACATGAAATGCTGACAGCCTAGAGGCCAGAAACCCTTCGGAACGCTAGAAGACACAAAAGGCATTTGTCCTGAGTTTCTTTTGGACCTGACAGTACAAGACCTCCCTTCTCTACTTGTGATAATGGTTTAAGTCACATGGATTTTTTCCTTCACTCTTGGAGTCTAATTTCTATAGCTTTCTACATAATTATACAATATAAATTGTTGGTAGCTGTTTATTTTAATAAAGATATAACTTACTGTGCAACTTGGGGTCTTAAATAGTCCTGGCTTTACTTTGTATCCAGATTCCTCCCCCCCCCAACAGATGGAAAAGATTCAGTGCAGCATGATGGAATGATGTGAAGTTCCCTTGACTTAACAGCAAGCATTTGTGCTTCCAGTGTAGAAACAGTTGTACAAGTCAGCTGTAAGAAGAAATGTTTCAGGTTCAACTTTATGCCATAGGATTTTTAAGAAATGAGCAAATAGACATATATGGCAATGTCAGTGTTCCCATAGGCTATATCGTTCCATGATTCCCCCCATTTTTTAAGAAGAAGCACTTTCACGGAGGCAAGATTTTTCAAGTAATTTTCAACTTACTGAATCTTAAATAACAAAAAGTAAAGCAAGTGAAAGGCAAAAGGCAGGGGCAAAGGGAATCGCTTCGTTTGGTAAGTTTATAAACTGTTCCTGGCACTCAAACATAACCAGAACTTGCCTTTAAGTTGTAATTTATACAACTGACCCAAATCATGGGTTATTTTGAATACCCAGCAAGACTATTTTCCCTAGATTTCCGGGATATTCTTCTTTCGAGGTTCTTATAGCAAACACTGAGCAGGCACATTCGGACTGTGCTAAGGCTTTTACTCCAAAATGTTTGGGTTTGCACTGCAGGGTTGACAGCTCCCAGGGGTTAGAAGCCGCCCAGGGAACCGGCTGGGGCGGGGCCAGCGCAGAGCCCTCCGCCCCGCCCCCGCAACCGGCGCGCGTCCGGCCCCTCCCGCACCGGTTACTAGGGACGCGTCGTTGTAGCCGCGATGGATCAGGACCAGGGGCTGACGGCCGTGGACAACATTGTCACGCAGTTCAACACCTACGAAGACTTCCTGGACTCGCAGATCACCACGATCGACCTGTACTATCTGGAGGTAAGCGCATGTCTGCCTTGCCCGCCGCGGCGAGGCTTGGTCGCCCCCTGGCGGTGACGGCGCGCACCGCAGGCCTCTGGCTTCGAGAAGCTTCCTCCGCAGGCTGCAGGAGTCACCAGCTCTCCAAACGCTGGTGTGCAACACACAAGCGGCTGTCGACTTGGTTGCTGTAAAGTGGTAATAACGACAGAAGGCAGGAAACCAGTACGGACAGGTTGCTGTATGCACCTGAGGGCAGGGATGCGGGAAGACCCGGATTAGAGGGGGAAAATGCAGTTGGAGGGATCTACAAATCCCGAGCCCCGGACTCCCAAATGCAAATCTCACAGCCTGGACCCAGGCTATCACAGGAGGACAAGAGGCCATCTCCCTATTCCGGAGAAACAGAGCAAGCACCATTCTAGGGGAATCAACCGTAGAGAACTCTGGGAAGGATTTGAATCCCGCCAACGCCCCTCGTTTCTCTTGTGCACGTGGCAGTTTAGCATGTAGACACCCCTCCTTTTAAAAATATGTGCCACAGTATGAAAATAATCTTAGATGAAGATTTTTTTTAATTATTCGTTAAAATAGTTGTAAGTGGTTTCTAACAAGACATGCTTTCTAGCAGCCTCAACAACAACAACAACAACAACAACAACAACAAACCAAGCTTTTATGTTTATCAGACGGGTAACTTAAAGTTCCATTTGTGTATGCACACATGCATAAAAAGTCAGCGGGCAACTTGGAATCGGTTCTGAACTTGTATTGTGTGGGTCCAGGGTCTAGTTTGGCAACAAGTCCTTTTCCCATTGAGCCATCTCTCCAGCTGCTAGCCAAAATTTTAAACCCACAGCCGTTACTTTAAATCCTTACATCTAAGCCGCTGAAATGAAGGAAAGAAAAATGCTGCTTGTCTGTGTTTACATACAAGCCTTTGAACATTAAAAAGATTCCCACAAGCGATGAAATGTGAGTAATAAATCTCTTAATAGATAAAGTCATCGGTGGGACATTGTCAAACTTAAGACTAATAGTATTAGGACAGATTTTAATATTTTTTTTAAAGACAGATTTTTTTTCAGGTAAGAAACTAAAACTGTTAATGTTCATGAGAGGTGAGACATTGATACGTTATTACTAGATTAAATTAGAGGTGAGAAATAACTGAAAGTTCCATCAGTCAGAACAGAGAATGGTAACCCTGCTGAGGGAATGCTTTGTACTCTTGTAGTTGGAATTATTTAGATCTCTTTAACGTTCATTAAAAAATAAGATGAGGTTGGATAATGATAGTAATGTAAATACGTGTGTTTATGTGTATTTGTGTGCCTGTGGGTGTGTCCCAGTGCATAGTCAGTGTGGAGGTCAGAGGGCTACTTGTGGGAAGTGATTACTTCTCACGTGGGTCCCCAGGATCAGTGGGGGCCAGAGCCTTTGCTTGTTGAGCCATCTCATTGACCCCAATGGTAACATTTAAAGTGCTGTTGTCTTTGGACAGGTAGATTCTCAAATGTGGCTGCAACGTAAGGGCCATTTAAGTCACGTAGAAAGTAGAATCCTCAGAATCCCTTCAATGGTACCACAAGCAAACTACTCACAGATCATGCCATTTAAAGCCTCCTGTCCCCCTTTTGTCTTGGAAACTGACTCAGGTTGCAGTGAGGTAATTAAAAAAAAACACAATTGTATTTATCTTGTATAATGTTTTATCTTGAAATAAACATACTTAGAACAATTAAAACCAAGATAATTAATGTGTGCTCCCTCACAATTATAATCTATATCGTAAAAACATTTAAAATCTACTTCTTAGCACTTTGAAGACTATATTGTTATTAACTATAGGTACAGGATTGTGCAACAAATCTCTTGAGCCCATTTGAATAGGACAAGTTTTAAATGGTAAATTAACGATAGAGTACTGTAGTCAGAAGAGCTGTGAATTGGAGACTATCTTTAAATCAATTTGAAATCCCACTTCTTCATCTGAAAAAGCAAAGGGGCTGGATTAAGTAACATTCATTACTCCTTTTAAAATTAACACTTTGTTATAAAGATCTTACAAATTAAAAACACCACGCGATAAAATTAGCCAGACTCAAAGTCTACAGATTATTTCAGTGAAGTGATGAGTTATCTGCACCTTTAACCAATATCTCTCAGCAGTCTTCTGTACTACAATTGCCTGGTTGGTTCTAGACTTGCTCCCACTCACCCACTTCTGTGCACACGCGGCTGTCTGAGGTACTTCATAAACATTTTACAAGCGCTCTGTCTTCCAGGTGTTTACTATACGCTGCTCCATGTGGAGTATGCTTTACTCTTAGAAAGCCTGCAGCTAGTTTCCATGAAAACGGCTAGTTACTAGGTGCCGCTGGTTTGTGTCAGTTTCAGCCAGCAGTATACGCCGGGAGAGCTGGAGGGTTGCAAGACAGTGGATAGAGGATGTATTCCCTCTATCTGCTGGCTGTGGTGTGGAATTGCTGCCTCCCATAGGTTTGGCCATCTCTTGCGTGTGTTCAGCCCCCTTTCCAGGCTTTGGCAGTATCTGATGCTCCAGAGCTTTCTTCCAGTCTCCTGCCGTGTGTAACCTGTTACTAATGAATGGCTTCCACTGCTGCTTGTCCCAGGTGTGTCTTCATTCTTTGTTGGTTTCCATGAACTCAGTCTGGTGTCCCTGTGAGTGTTGTCTTGTTTTCAGTCACCCTCCTTTTGAGTTTTCCCAGTGACTTGCTGCCATGCAGCCCTAATCTCTTTGTCGTCATTTAACCCTTCAAACATACATTAAACGCAAGTGTGTGGTAATCACTGTAGATGTTACAAGAAGCATGTGTAGGAAAAAGGGGAGGTAGGGAGAGAGAGGGTGAGCCCATCTTAATTATCTGACAGGCCAGAGGATGAGGAGCATGGCTGGTGCATGGTTGGCGGAACGGAAGTAGTGACGAGCCCCTGGATGAGGAGATTGATTGGCGGACGGAAGTAGTGCGGCTCCATCCTCTATTCTCTGTGTTCACTAGATAACAACAAAACACTAAAACAATGGCATTGCAGCAGCAGCAGCAGCAAGTAACATCTTTGCTGAGCTAATTAACAACTTTTATTCTATAAGTTAGCATATCTAATAACCAATCACTTCGGTGAGTGGAGAAATCATTGAAAAGCTTCAGCAAAATTGCTAAGCTGTGGCTTTCAGATTCTTTTCCAATCATCTGTCCCTCTGACTAAACACAGCCCTTCTCTTTAGTGGCAGCCTGCAGACTACTGGGGGAAAAAAGTCCCAATTGAATTGCTTTTCTCAGGTAAGGGATGAAGAGATATAAAAATGATGTAAAGATTTCCCTAGATAATGGATTCCAGTCATGGATAAATTATTTACCGATATAAACGACATGAAGTTTTATTAAAAATATTTTTTCCCCAATACTTAGAACATTTCGGGCGGAGGGTATAGCTCAGTGGCAGAGTGCTTGCTGTCCTGCTTGAGGCCCTATGTTTCATCCTCAGTATTGGCAAAACAACACACACACACACACACACACACACACACACACACACACGCATGCACAGCACGCACCAGCTAATTTCGATATGCCTTGACTAGCTCAATGGTTTGGCACTTCTAAATGTCCCCATGGCTAGCATACCTCTGGAATTCTTGAACTGATATTTGCTATATCCATATTTCATCTCTGCTACCACAGACCCAATCAGAAAATGGTCCCTATGGCAGGCCTTTAAGTCTGTGCTCTCCCATCATGGATTCCTTCCTCCTCTTGCTCCTTTCTCCCTCTGTCCCTTGCCTTCACAATCTAGAAGTCCTTCCCTGTCTCCCTGCCCAGCTATTGGTTGTACGTCAACTCTTTATTACCAAATGAAGCCAGCCGGAGGCAGGGACCCTCAGGTCTGGAAGAGTGGCTTTGGGAGCTGAATTGAGACAAAGTTCTGGAACCAGTTCCCAACATGTTATAACACTCCAGTCCATGTCTCCTTTCTTGGAAAATCCACTTCTCGACACCTCCAAGTCCCTTACTGGCTACCTAACCTCTGTGATAATTTGGATTGAAACACACATATATAAGGATTAAAAGCCAATATTCACATATAAAAGAAAAATGCAGTATTTGGTATTTTTTTTTTTTTTTGAGTTTAGATTACACACTCTGATTGTTTTTAGCTCCGCCCAAATTTATCTGCAAGCTCATAATTTCTTTTTTTCTTAACAGCTGAATAATAATTATTACATTGTGTAAATGTACCACATTTTCATGACACATTTGTCAGCTGATGAACATCTAGGCTGTTTCTGATTTCTGGCTTTTAGTGGAGGGGTGAGTGAGAGTCTCTGTAATAGCATATGGAGTCTTTTGGGTTTATGGCCCAGGATGGTGTAGCTGGGTCTTATGGTAGATCTATTTTAAACATTTTGCAGTACCTCCACACTAATTTATATAGCTGTACCAGTTTTTTTCTCCACCTAAAATAAAGAAGTGTTACCCTTTCCCCACATCCATGCCAGCATAAGCTGTTATTTGTTTTATTGGTCATGGCCATTCTGACTGAGGTAAGATGAAATTCCAAAGTAGCCTTGACTTGTGTTTGCCTGATGGCTAAGGATGTTGATCTTAAAAAGTGTTTCTCAGCCATTTGTGTCTCATCTTTTGAGAACCTGGTTTCATTCTATTAAGCTTTTAAAAATTGGTCTTTTTACTTTCTTGATGTTCAAAAGTGTTTGGAGTTCTTGATATATTCTTGATATTAACACTTTATCAGATGCATAATTGGTAAAGACTACTTTTCCCATTCTGTAGTCTGCCTTTTGGCTAAAATGATGGTACCTTTTGATGTACATTCATTTTTATCTTCATGAGGTTCTATTTATTAATTGCTGTTCTTTGTACTGGTGCTAACAGTGTTCTGTTCAGGGAGTCTTTTCCTGAGCCAATGAATTCAACCCTATTCTCTACTTCCTCTTCTATCAGATCCAGTATCTGGTTGAAGTCTCTGATCCATGTGGAGTTTTGTGCAGGGTGGTAAATATGGTTCTGTCTTTTCTTCTACATGCAGCTCCAGTTTGAAGATGTTGTCTTTTCCCACTGTGTATTTTAGGCTTTTTTTTGGGATCAGGGGGTCAAAAATCAGGTCTGTAGATGTGTGAAAATTTGTCTGTATCTTTGATTCTATTAGTTTTTAATTCTATAATTCTGTTCAGTCGATCAAGGTGTCTTTTAATAGCAAGCTGTTTTAATCACTGCGGTTCTGTAATACAACTTGAGATCTGGGGTGATGGAACCACCAGCAGTTCTTCTATTCGGGATTCAGGTTTTAACCATTAATGTGTTTTTGTGTTTTGTTTCCATGTGAAATTGCATACCTATTTTTCATTTTTTTTTTTTATAAAGAATTGTGTTGGAATTTTGATGGCGATTGTACCACATATATAGAAAACTTTTTTTTTTTTTTTGGTAGGATGGCCAAATTCACAATATTAAACCTACTTATCCATGATCATGCAAGATCTTCTTTTCTGGTGTCTTCTTCAGTTTCATTCTTCAGTGTCTGAACATTTTTATTATACAAGTCTTTTACTTACTTGGTTAGAGCCATCCCAAGATGGGCTCTTGGGAAAGGCTCTGTTTCCAAGATACCCCTCCCTCAGTTGTTTGTCATTTATATGTCAGAACTCTACTGCTTTTTATGTGCTAATTATGTATTCTGCTACATTCTTGAAAGTATTTATCAGCTGTAGAAGTTTCCTGGTGGAGTCTTTAGGGTCTTTTATGTATAAAATCCTACCATCTGCAAATACCCGAACTTCTTCCTTTCTTAATTCTGTCCCCCTGATGTCCTTCCGTTGTCTTATTGCTCTAAGACTTCAAGTACTATGTTGAATAGATACCAAGAAAGTGGACAACCTTGTCCTGCTCCTGATTTTAGTGCAAATGCTTTGCTTTCTCTCCACTTAGAGTGGGGGCTGTGAACATGTTGTAAATTGTCTTTATTATATAGAGATATGGTCTCTCCAGGACTTTTATTATAAAGGGATGTTGAAGTTTGTTAGATGCCTTTTCTGCATCTAATGAGATGGTCATATAGTTTTTGTCTTTCAGTTCGTTTATGTGGTTATTAAGTTTATTGATTTATGTATTTTGCAGTGTCCTGCAACTCTGGGATGAAGCCAACTTCATCATGGTGGATAATCTATTTGTGTTCTGGAATTCTGTTTGAAAGTATTTTATTGCAAATTTTTGCATCTGTATTCATAATGAAAATTGGTGTCTAATTTTCTATGTTAGGTCTTGGTATGGTTTTAGTATCAGAGTACTAGTGGCTTTCTAAAATGAGTAGGGAATGTTTCTTCAGTTTCTATTTTATGTATTGTTTTGAGGAATAATGTTCCTTGAAGGTCTAGTAGAATTCTGCATTGAATCCATTGCTCCCTTTTGGTTTTTTTGGTTGGAAGACTTTTGATTACCGTTTCCATTATCCAGAGGGACATGGATCTATTTAAACTGCTTATTTAATTTTGATTTAACTTTATATCAAGAACTCTGTATCTCTCCAGTTTGCCAAGGTACAGATTTTAAAAGTATTTCCTTATACTTCTCTGGATTTCCTTGGTGTCTGTAGTCATGTCTCCCACCTAAACTCTAATTTATTAACTTGGAATTCCTCTCTCTGGCTTTTTGTTAATTTGGCTACAGATTGTCAACCTTGTTGATTTACTTCATTTCATTGGTTCCTTGTAACTTTTGTTCTTGTTTCTATTTCCTTGATTTCAACCCTTAGTTTTATTATGTCTTCCTATCTAATCTTTCTTTGGGTAACATTTCTTGTTTTTCTAGAACAGTGATTCTCAACCTTCCCAATGCTGTGACCCTTTAATACAGTTCCTCATGCTGTGGTGACCCCCAACCATAAAATTATTTCATTGCTACTTCATAACTGTAATTTTGCTACTGTTATGAATTTTTCTTTTCTTTTTTTTTTTTGAGACAGGGTTTCTCTGTGTAGCCCTGGCTGTTCTGGAACTCACTCTGTAGACCAGGCTGGCCTTGAGCTCGGAAATCTGTCTGCCTCTGCCTCCCGAGTGCTGGGATTAAAGGAGTGCACCACCACGCCTGGCCTACTGTTATGAATTGTAATGCAAATATTTGAAATGCAATGTCTGAATTTTCTCATGGTCTTCACAGATGACCTTTGTGAAAAGTTGTTTGACCCCCAAAAGGTTGTGACTCACAGATTGAAAACTGCTGATCTAACGCTTTCAAGTGTGTTATAATTAACATGATTTTCTCCAGTGTTTCTGTGAAGGACTCCTAGAATTGCCTTCATTGTATTCCATAGATTTATATATGTTGTTTTCATTTTCATTAAATTCTAAAGAGTTTTAAATTTCCTTCTTGCTTTCTGTATTGATCCAGTTTTCATTCACTTAAGTTTCCACAAGTTTGTAAATTTACTGTTGTCTCTGTTGTCGTTGATCTTCAGATTTAATCTGTGGTGGCCACATAGGATGTAAGGTGGAATTTCAACTTTTAAAATCTCCTTTGAGTCTTTTTTGTGTCCCAGTCTGTGGTGAATTTGGGGGACAGTTCCGTGGGCTGCTGGGAAGGAATAATATTCTTTAGTGTTTGGTGGGATGTTCTATAGGTGTCTGCTAGATCTGTTGACTCATGGAGTTCAAGCATGTCTCAGTTTAGTTTTGTCTGGATGACCTGCATATTGGTGAGAGTGGGGTAAGTCACCCACTATGTCTGTGTGAGGCTTAATATGTAATTTTATCTATACTCCTATTTCTTTTATGAACTTTGGTGCCCATGAATTGCAATATCCTTTTGGACTTTCTTTTAATGAGTGTACAGTATCCCTTCCCTTTCTCTCTGATTGGTTTTGAATCGAAGTCTGTTTTTCTAAATATTTAAATTGCTACACCTGCTCCTTGGTTCCATTTACTTGGGATATTTTTTTTCATCTCTTTTATCCTAATATGATGTCTGTCCTTGATGGTGAGAAGTTTCTTGGATATAACAGAAGATGGATCCTGTTTTCTAATCTGATCTGTTAGTTTATGACTTTTTTTGATAGTTGAGATGATTAGGATTGAACAGTATTAATGAGCAGTCTTATATCTGTCATGTTGTTGTGGTATGGGTTTTTTTTCCCAATCGTTTGACTAACTAACTGTTCTGGGATTATTTATTCCTTGTGTCTTCCTGGCTAATCTTCTCTTCTTTCTGAAGTTTTTCTTCCACGGAGTGCCGTATGACGAGCTGGTTGGTGGAAATTGCTTAGATTAAGTTTTATATTGAGTTGGTTTTCTTTCTCTATTGATTGTGACTGTTAGTTTGCTGGATATAATAGTCTGTGCTGGCATCTGTGGTCTCTTGGAGCTTGTAGTCTCTGTGAACATTTGTTTAGGCTCTTAGGACTTTCAGAGTCTCCACTTGAAAAGTCAGCTGCTAAAGGAACATATCAATAAATGTATTACTAATGGTACATTAGTATACCAATCGATCTGAGCATCAGTCATCACCAGAGAAGTGTCTTCTTGCAGTTGGTAGTAATTAACATAGAGACACACTACTGGACAATTGCACACAGTGAAAGAGTTTGGAACTCTCAGCCTAAATGGGATGATTTAATCAGACTTCTCTCAAGGCTTAAGGGTCCATATGGAAGAGGAGGAATATTCCAAGAGCTAGAGATAGTGGTTGACTCCAAGGCAGCAGCATCTTCCAGACTCAATGGACTAATACGTGTGTGACTCACATAGACTGTGACAGTATACGTAAGACCTGAGCAGGTTCTAATCAGGTAAAATCCCAGCACTTGAAAAGAAGAAGTGGACACAAAGTTCCAGTCAGTTCTACTCAAGAGATTATTTGCAATTTATACCTGCTGGAAAAAGGAAAATCAGTTTTTGCTAATGAAAGTACCATTAGGTACTTTATATAAACCACATTCCAGGGCAGGTATTTGGTGAACTCAAAACGTCGTACTCCATGTTTGTTTTGTTTTTCTTTTTTTGTTATTGTTATTTTGTCCGGAGCCATTTGTTTTTGTTCTGAAGCAGAAGGGAGAGAGACAGAGAGAGAGAGAGAGAGAGAGAGAGAGAGAGAGAGAGAGAGAATACCAGAACACACATGAAGCTGGGGAAGGAATGGAGGTGGGGAGGACCTGAGAGGAATGTGAGGCCAGGACTAGAATCAAGCAAACAAAGGCATTCTGTTAACATGCTGTTTGTGTTGGGAGAGGCCAAGGAAAAAGTGAAAAGCCCGGTGCCTACAGTGCAGGTTAGAAAATATGCTGCGTGAAAAATTATATAAAAGTAAGTTGTACTCTAATGGGCCTGCCTTACATGTGACTTGGTTTATTACTCCGGAAGCTTTTAATACCCTTTTTATTTGTTCTGTACATTCCGCCGGTTGATTATTATGTGTCATGATGAGTGTCTTTTCTAGTCCCGTCTGTGTTTCATGTTCCGTATGCTTTTTGCCTTGATAGGCATCTCTTTCTTTACATTGGGGAATTTTTTGTCCCTATGATTAAGTTTAATTTTTTTGGTAGCATTGATCTTTTTCTCTTTATACCTATTATTTATAGGTTTAATATTTCTGTAATGTCACAGATATCCTGGATGTTTTGTGCTGGGAAATTTGAGATTCAACATTTTCTTTCACTGAGATTCCCGTTTCTTCTAGACAATGTGATCTAGACTTGAAATTCTTTCTTCCATGACTTTTATTCCGTTAGTGAGGCTTACTGCTGAGCTTCTGTTTGATATCCTGAGTTTTTCAACTCTGCTTTTTTCTTTCAGTTTGGGTTTTCTTTAGTGATTCTGTTTCTTTGTTAAATTCTACTTTAATTTCTTGAGTTGTCTCCATCATTTTATTTAACCATGTTTTCATGGTCTTCTTTAAGGCCCTTCACTCATATTCTTTTTAAGGACTCTGAACATGGGCATAATTACTGTTTTGAAGTTCTTGGTTTGTGCTTTGGCTAAATTGCTTTTCTCAGGGCCTATCACAATAGGGTTTCTGACTTCTGGAGAAGGCATATTGTTTGGTTGTTTATGTTTATGACTTTGCTCTGTGATTTACTCATCTGTAGTTGTGGAGTTTGGAGTGTTTCTTGGTATAGGTATCTTGTCTTGTCTTTGTAGGGTGGGGATCCATCTGGTCTTTGGTTGCTGTTATTCACTCAGTGTACTAGCCAAGTACAGCAGCTGTGGGGTTTCTGAGTCCCAGGCAAGTGCAGCAGCTGTGCGATTATGATACCTCTTTAAAAGTCACTGGTCAGAAAAGCTGTGGATTCCCCAACAACTGTTATAACTAGATGGTCAGATACTGTTCTTTCTGAACACACTACCTACCTACAATTGTAGAAGGTAGAGAAATTCAAGCTGAATCTTACCTGAAAACTTCCTTCCCTGGTTGGCTACTTTTGGTAGTTCCAGAAGGTGCTGTGTTGGGATGGGGGAGGAGAGTCATCATTGGTATTTCCTGCAGTGAAAGCTGAATGCTGCAATGCTGACTTGGGGGCAAGGTGTGCATGATGGTTACAGGAGTGACCAGTGGCTTTCTGATTAGCTCTGAGGCTAACCTGGAGGAATCTCATGTCTGTTACTATAAGCCAGATCAAAATTCCATGGTTCAGGAGGTCATAGGTCCTACAAGAGAACCCACTCCCATTGTGCTAATTGCTAATGTCATCAAACTGCTTTATAAATCTTTCTTTTTCACCCCTAAGTTAGTGCACTGCTCTCAACCTTGGCCAGAGAAGGTGTTTCTTCAAGTAGAAGGTGTGAATACAGACTTGTAACTGCTCAGTGTGCTAAGAATAAGTGACTGTTGAGTGCTCAGTCCTAAGAGAGAGAAACCTTAGGCTCCTAAGGCTCAGGAAATAGTGGGATGGAGAGCAAAAGAAATGTGGAACAAGAGTTTGGGGAGATGTGGAGAATTGCTGCCTCTGGACGTGACATGGATGCTTTGCTCATAAACTCACTACAGTTATGGCTACTTGCACAATATCAAACCAACAAGAGTGGTCAGTATCCTAGAGGAAGCACTAATGGGATTCTGAGAAAGACAAAAGGAGAGGGTGTGTGGGTAGGAGGGGACATATTGTGGGATGTCCAGGAGGAGGAAAGGAGGTAGTGAGAGATGGTTATGACCAACATATATGTGGTATGAAACTAAATAGTTAAAGAATAAATTAACCAAATTAAACTTAATTAAAGAATTAATATGCCAAAAGTAAAAGACAAAAACAAAGACAAAATTGTGATTCTTGTAGATATAGAAAAAACATTGAAGAAATTCTAAACCTATTTTGATAATTTGACAGACTATTTTTAAACACTTATAGAATATTTAATTCTCAGAGTTTAATTAATATTCATGTTAGATACCCAATGACTGTAGCTGCTACTGGCCATCTAGCCAATGCAATACAATGCAATGCTGTAATGCCCTATGTATTTAGAAGGAGCCAGATGATGATTATGGTTAAGATGCCATAAAATTGGCTGAAATTTTATTAGAACAAAACTGAGTTTAACAAGGAAATAAATTTATAAATTTATTTTATAGTTTAACAATTCATTCACTAGCAATAAACAATGTGATCTCAACAGAAGACATCAAGTAAACAGAAATGAATAGACTCCAGAACCTCTAGAGTAACCATTGTCAAACACCCTCATGTGTGTGACAGCAGAGTTAACAAGAGCTGAAGGGAAAATATTTGAAAAGATAATAGTTTTTTATAAAAGAGATTTATTTATTTTTGTATAGGAGTACTCTATCTCATATATACCCATGTGCCAGAAGAGGTCATCAGATTCCATTGTAGGTGGTTGTGAGCCACCATGTGGTTGCTGGGAATTGAACTCAGGACTTCAGGAAGAGGTCCTATGCTCTTAACTGCTGAGCCATCTCTCTAGCCCGAGATAATCATTTAATGAAAATTATTAATGTAAAACATCAGAAACATCAACAAACTCCAAGCTTAATAAGCACAAAAGAAGCCCACAGTAAGGAATAGTTTTGTGAAATTACTAGCAAGTCATGAAGACAAGTCTCAAGCCAAGACAACATAATAGAGCACAGAGTCAAAGACAATAATGATTGGACCATTTCAGAACTAGAGCATGCCACTAAATAATAGAACAATGTTTTAAAAGTGCAGAATGGGAAAGAAGCAAAGGGAACCCACACCATTGTCATTGGTACCCTTCATGGGTGACAGCAAACTGAAGACACAGTGAACTATGTACAGTACCTGCACTCATAGAGTTATGCATTATATACGATTTTTATTGTATTGTGTATTTCATGGAAAGACATCTAAGCTATGGTATTAAATTTAAAGAATTGGGCAGGAGAAGCTTTGCTCAACACAATTCTAATTTTGTTCATGGAAACCTAGGATGGAAATATACATGCCAAAAGCAATGATTGAAAGTCTATGCTTCTGAGTGTCAGTTATTGTCTCTGAGTGGCAAGGTCATCTGGGATTTACTATTTGGGCAATGTGTTCGTCCAGTGTCTTGAAGTTTTCTTCAGCAATCATTTGACATTTGTAAGAAAGAAAGCTATAAGGGATCTAGGAATAGCTGTTACATTGTGAAGTTTGTGGCTATGTCACCTTTCTCATGATCTAGATAGCACATTTCTGAACCCTGAGCCAGAGAAAAGAGAAAGTATATATAATTTAAAATTACCTTTGAGATTTTTTTGGTCTTTTTTTTTTTTGTATATTCATTTTATAGTTGGATGGTATTCTTTTAGATAGTGGTAACTGGAAAAGTGTTAGGTCTTAACCTTAGTCATTAATGAGACTGGAGTGTAGGAAAAGCCATTCCACAATTGTATAGCTAAGATTCCATTTTAACACCCGCCCCCCCGTTTATAGATCTCTGAAATATCTTGGACTTGTGTTTCATTTGGTTGAATAGTTTTGCCCTTTAGTGACATGTTCCAGAGATACTAAAATCCTGCTACACAAGGCAACCATGGTTAGCTTTTGTTTGATTCCAAGAGCTTTCACAAATGTGGTGTGTGTGTGTGTGTGTGTGTGTGTGTGTATCATGTTGACAATTTCAGAACTATCCAAATGGATTTGCGTTACCAGGTTAAGACATAAAGTCATGCAAAATTTAGAGAGTAAAGTAAATCCAAAACAAAACAAAACAACAAACCCAAAGGTCCTCAGCATGTAAAGTTCTGCACCGATCACAAAAAATTTATATTGTTTTGGAGTTTTCCTGTCTTGCTGAATAGATTCCTATCTTCAAATTCATTTTAGAAGACTATTTAAGGTGATTTATACTCAAAATAGTTTTGAAAGCAAACCTTCAGTCTATCTTGTTCTTTCTATTAAAGATTAATTCCACTAGGTGGAGGTATTTGCTCAGTTTTGTGGTTCCCATTAACTAAACAGAAATAGGTCTGTTAAGCAGAACATCCGAAACAAGCCCTGATATTCCTGTGCATGGGGTTCTGCACTATCATAGCCTGGTAAGTGCATGCCTAGCATTCTATGGAGTTTGGAGTTTTAACAGGGTTAATGCGAAAGTTATTTGGTGGGCAGATCAGATTGGTATTCTAGCATTTTTTCATGTATTTATTTAATTGTTAGTCCTCTATTCATTACTGTTTTAAATATAATATATGCTGTTTTCATTGTGTTTTAAATGTTTTCCATGTCATTAAGGTGATTATTGTTGATAAATTAATATTCTATTTAATAGTTTGTATTAGTAACATCATGTAAAACAATACGTATTTAAGCCATGGGATGGATATATATACACACACATACATATATATCTGTATATATATGTATGTGTATATATGTATATATTATGTATATATGTATATATGTATATATATATATATGAGTATGTATGTATATTATATTAAGTATACCATACACATAACTATGTTTATGATACAATTCTTAAAGTAACTGAAATATGGCAGGCCTAAAATACTGTGAGAGAGTTTGCTTCTGTCAACTCCGGGCACCCTGGGGCTCCCTTCTTGGGTCTCTTTTCTGTTTTTATTGGTACCATCATGATTCAGGAACAGTATCTTTTCAGTTAAGTAGGAAAATCATCTGTTCCTTTTTAGTTCCATTTGAAGTCTACTGTTTTGGGTCATCAGCCAATTGACTTAAGTCAGTCTGAAGCACTGGGCTGTCTGAAAGCACTCTCTTCTCTTTGTGTGCAGTTGATTCTCAATGCCTTTCTTGTATGCACACTAGTGTCTCCAATTATCTTGCTTTAAAGATACACTGTTAATTGTCTACTGCTGTTTGCATAAATTGTTTAAAAAACAACAGATCTTTGTTCTCTGATCCTTTGGAGAAAATTGGGTGGTTGATGGTTCTCTTCTCATCTTCTATCTGTGGTTAAAAATAGGACCAAATGTGTCTGCTTGTATTGTCAGAAGGCAGTTTTGCATATGTAATAGCCCTTGTCTTCTTTCAAAGAAAGACACTTTGCTTAAAAAATTGTTTTCGTATGCATTGAAAACAATTCACCCACGCATCTGCTGGTTGGTTTCTCCCTTAGGATGAAAGTCTGGCTCGCCAGTTGGTGGAGCTAGGCTACCGAGGGACAGGAGAAATTGTGAAAAGGGAAGATTTCGAAGCAAGAAAGGCAGCTATTGATATTGCAAGACAGGCTGAAAGAACACAGAAAAAGTAAGTTCCCGTGTTCCACATCCAGATGTTATATTCTAAGGTGTCTGTAAAAATACAACCTTTCTTGACTATGGTAGCCTGGAAGTCCTGCTTGGAACAGTAAGGCTTAAGATGCCCTAACCTTGAACTGACAGTCAAGAAGCAAAGGGACTGTTGTATCCTTGCAGTAATGGTATGTGGGAGGAGTTGGATCTACTAATTTAAGAAATGCAAATTCCAAAATATGGTCATTATGTCAATAAAGCATGTTATAAAGTAACTCACTAGTACCAGTTCTATGCATTTATACATGAAAAGTATGTGACATTTGCCTTAGAAATCTTTGTCCTTTTGAGGCATATAAACCTTGGCATTGATTATATTCTTGAACTTTTCAAACATTAATTTATGTAAAAACAATAACTGTCACTGGCTTTCGTTAATGTGACTACTATAAGGTAATATAAAGTACACATTGAATAAAATGTATTTTTTTTATATTGGATATATATTTACTTACATTTCAAATGTTATCCCCTTTCTCTGTTTCCCCTCCAGAACCCCCCATCCCATCCTCCCTCCCTCTGCTTCTATGAGTGTGCTCCTCCACCCACTCACCAACTTCTGCCGCCCTACCCTGATATTCCCCTACACTGGGGCATCGAGCCTTCCCAGGACCAAGGGTCTCTCCTCCCATTGATGTCCCACAAGGCCACCCTCTGCTACATAGTGGCTGGAGCCATGGGTCCCTCCACGTACCCTATGGTTGGTAGTTTAGTCCATGGGAGCTCTGTGGGGGTCTAGTGGATTGATATTGTTGTTCTTCCTATGGGATTGAAAACCCCTTCTGCTGCTTTAGTCCCTTCTCTCACTCCTTCATTGGGATCTCTGTGCTCAGTCGAATGGTTGGCTGTGAGCATCCGCCTCTGTATTTGTCATACTCTGGCAGAGCCTCTCAGGACACAGCTTTATCAGACTCCTGTCAGCAAGCACTTCTTCGCATCCACAATAGTGTCAGGGGGTTTGGTGACTATATGGGATGGATCTCCAGGTGGGGAAGACTCTGGATGGCCTTTCCTTCAGTCTCTGCTCCACACTTTGTCTCAGTATTTCCTCCCTTGAGTATTTTGCTCTCCCTTCTAAGAAGGACTGAAGCATCCAAGCTTTGGTTTTCCTTCTTCTTGAGCTTCGTGTGGTCTGTGAATTGTATCTTGGGTATTCCGAGCTTTTGGGCTAATACACTTATCAGTGAGTGCATACCATGTGTGTTCTTTTGTGACTGGGTTGCCTCACTCAGGATGATATTTTCTAGTTCCATCCATTTGCCTACGAATTTCATGAAGTCATTGTTTTTAATAGCTGAGTAGTATTCCATTGTGTAAATGTACCACATTTTCTGTATCCATTCCTCTATGGAGGGACATCTGGGTTGTTTCCAGTTTCTGGCTATTATAAATATGGCTGCTATGAACATAGTGGAGCATGTGTCTTTATTACATGTTGGAGCATCTTCTGGGTATATGCCCAGGAGTGGAATAGCTGGGTCCTCAGGTAGCACTATTTCCAATTTTCTGAGGAACTACCAGACTGATTTCCAGAGAGGTTGTATCAGCCTGCAATCCCACCAACAATGTAGGAGTGTACCTCTTTCTCCACATCCTCAACAGCATCTGCTGTCACCTGAGTTTTTGATCTTAGCCATTCTGACTAGTGTGAGGTGGATTCTCAGGGTTGTTTTGATTTGCATTTCCCTGATGAGTAAGGATGTTGAACATTTCTTTTCGTGCTTCTTAACCCTTCGAGTTTCCTCAGTTGAGAATTCATTGTTTGGCTCTGTACCCCATTTTTTAATAGAGTTATTTGGATCTCTGGAATCTAACTTCTTGAGTTCTTTGTATATATTGGATATTAACCCTCTCTCAGATTGTAGGATTGGTAAAGATCTTTTCCCCAATCTGTTGGTTTCCATTTTGTCCTATTGACAGTGTCCTTTGCCTTACAGAAACTTTGCAATTTTATGAGGTCCCATTTGTTGATTCTTGATCTTGGAGCACAAGCCATTGGTGTTCTGTTCAGGAACTTTCCCCCTGTGCCCATGTGTTCCAGGCTCTTCCCCACTTTCTCTTCTATTAGTTTCAGTGTATCTGGTTTTATGTGGAGGTCCTTGATCCACTTGGATTTGAGCTTTGTACAAAGAGATAAGAATAGATCAATTTGCGTTTTTCTACATGCTGACCTCCAGTTGAATTAGCACCATTTGTTGAAAATGCTGTCTTTTTTCCACTGGATGGTTTTAGCTCCTTTGTCAAAGATCAAGTGACCATAAGTGTGTGGGTTCATTTCTGGGTCTTCAATTCTATTACATTGTTCTACCTGCCTGTCTCTGTACCAATACCATCCAGTTTTTAATCACTATTGATCTGTAATACAGCTTGAGGTCAGGGATGGTGATTCCCACAAAATTTCTTTTATTGCTAAGAATATTTTTTGCTATCCTGTTTTTTGTTTTTTGTTTTTTTGTTTGTTTTGTTATTCTTAATGAATTTCCAAATTGCTCTTTCTATTGCTTCAGTTCTATGAAGAATTGATTTGGAGTTTTGATGGGAATTGCATTGAATCTGTAGATTGCTTTCAATAAGATGGCCACTTTTACTATATTAATCCTGCCAATCCATGAGCATGGGAGATCCCTCCATCTTCTGAGATCTTCTTTGATTTCTTTCTTCAGAGACTTGAACTTCTTGTCATATAGATCTTTCACTTTCTTGGTTAGAGTCACACCAAGGTATTTAATATTATTTGTGACTATTGTGAAGGGTGTCATTTCCCTACTTTCTTTCTAAGCCTTTGAGTATCAGAAGGGTAGTGATTTCTTTGAGTTAATTTTATATCCACCCTCTTTGCTGAAGTTGTTTATCAGCTGTAGGAGTTCTCTGGTAGAATTTTTGGGGTCAGTTAAATATACGATCATATCATTTGCAAATAGTGATATTTTAACTTCTTCCTTTCCAATTTGTATCCCTTTGACCTCCTTTTGTTGTCTAATTGCTCTGGCTAGAACTTCAAGTACTACATTGAATAGGTAGGGAGAGAGTGGGGAGCCTTGTCTAGTTACTGATTTTAGTGGGATTGCTTCACTTTCTTCCCCATTTAGTTTGATGTTGGCTACTGGTTTGCTTTATATTGCTTTTTTATCATGTTTAGGTATGGATCTTGAATTCCTGATCTTTCCAAGACTTTTATCATGAAGGGGTGTTGAATTTTGTCAAATGCTTTCTCAGCACCTAATGAAATGATCATGTGGTTTTTTTTCTTTGAGTTTGTTTATGTAGTGGATTATGTTGATGTATTTCCTTATATTAAACCATCCCTGCATCCCTGGGATGAAGCCTACTTGGTCATGATGGATGATCATTTTGATGTGTTCTTAGATTCAGTTTGCCAGAATTTTATTGTGTACTTTTGCATTGATAATCACAAGGGAAATTGGTCTGAAGTTCTCTTTCTTTGTTGGGTCTTTGTGTGGTTTAGGTATGAATGTAATTATGGCTTTATAGAATGAATTGGGTAGTGTTCCTTCTGTTTCTATTTTGTGGAATAGTTTGAAGAGTATTGGTATTAGGTCTTCTTTGAAGGTCTGATAGAATTCTGCACTAAACCCATCTGGTCCTGGGCTTTTCTCTTTTTTGATTGGCAGACTTTTACAGTCGATTTCTATTTCTTTAGGAATTATGGGACTGTTTAGATGGTTTATCTGATCCTGATTTAACTTTGGTATTTGGTATCTGTCTAGAAAATTGTCCATTTTATCCAGGTTTTCCAGTTTTGTTGAATATAGGCTTTTGTAGTAGGATCTGATTTCTTGGATTTCCTTGGTTTCTGCTGTTGTGCCTCCCTTTTCATTTCTGATGTTTTTAATTTGGATACTGTCTCTGTGCCCTCTGGTTAGTCTGGCTAAGAGTTTATGTATCTTGTTGATTTTCTCAAAGAAACAGGTTTTGTCGATTCTTTCTATAGTTCTTTTTGTTTCTACTTGATTGATTTTAGCCCGGAGTTTGATTATTTCCTGCCATCTACTCCTCTTGGGTATATTTGCTTCTTTTTGTTCTAGAGCTTTCAGATGTGCTGTCAAGCTGCTAGTGCATGCTCTCTCCAGTTTCTTTTTGGAGGTACTCAGAGCTATGAGTTTTCTTCTTAACACTGCTTTCATTGTGTCCCATAGGTTTGGGTATGTTGTACTTTCATTTTCATTAAATTCTAGGAAGTCTTTAATTTCTTTCTTTGTTTCTTCCTTGACCAAGTTATCGTTGAGTAGAGCGTTGTTCAGCTTCCATGTATATGTGGGCTTTCTGTTGTTTTTGTTGCCATTGAAGACCAGCCTTAATCCGTAGTGATCTGATAGGAGGCATGGGATTATTTCAATCTTCTTATATCTGTTGAGGTTTATTTTGTGACTGATTATATGGTCAATTTTGGAGAAGGTACCATGAGGTGCTGAGAAGAAGGTATATTCTTTTGATTTAGGATGAAATGTTCTATAGATATCTGTTAAATCCATTTGATTCATAACTTCTATTAGTTTCACTGTGTCTCTGTTTAGTTTCTGTTTCCATGATCTGTCCTTTGCTGAGAGTGGGGTGTTGAAGTCTCCCTTCCACTGTTATTGTGTGAGATGCAATGTGTGCTTTGAGCTTTAGTAAAGTTTCTTTTATGAATGTGGGTGCTCTTGCATTTGGATCATAGATGCTCAGAATTGAGAGCTCATCTTGGTAGACTGGTTGAAAGTCGATTTTATCCAATATTAGAATGGCTACTTCTGCCTCTTTCTTGGCACCATTTGCTTGGAAATTTTTTTTTCCATCCTTTTACTCTGAGGTAGTGTTTGTCTTTGTCACTGAGGTGCATTTCCTGTATGTAGCAAAATGCTGGGCCCTGTTTACCTATCCAGTCTGTTAGTCTGTGTCTTTTTATTGGGGAATTGAGTCCATTGATGTTAAGAGATATTAAGGAAAAGTGATTGTTGCTTCCTGTTATTTTTGTTGTTAGAGGTAGAATTATGTTTGTGTGGCTATCTTCTTTTGGGTTTGTTGAAAGAAGATAACTTTCTTTTTCTAGGAGAGTGTAGTTTCTCTCCTTGTGTTGGACTTTTCCATCTGTTATCCTTTGTAGGGCTGGATTTGTGTAACATATTGTGAAAATTTGGTTTTGGTTTTGTTATGGTATACTTTGGTTTCTCCATCTATGTTAATTGAGAGTTTTTCTGGGTATAGTAGCCTTGACTGGCATTTGCGTTCTCTTAGGGTCTGTATGGCATCTGTCCAGGATATTCTGGCTTTTAGAGCCTCTGGTGAGAAGTCTAGTCTTATTCTGATAGGTCTGTCTTTATATGTTACTTGACCTTTGTTCCTTACAGCTTTTAATATTTTTTCTTTGCTTTGTGCAATTGGTTTTTTGATTATTATGTGACAGGAGGAATTTCTTTTCTGGCCCAGTCTATTTGGAGTTCTGTAGGCTTCGTGTATGTTCATGGGCATCTCTTTCTTTAGGTCAGGGAAGTTTTCTTCTATAATTTTGTTGAAGATATTTACTGGCCCTTTAAGTTGGAAATCTTCACTCTCTTCTATGCCCATTATCTTTAGGTTTGATCTTTTCATTGTGTCCTGGATTTCCTGGATGTTTTGGGTTAGGAGCTTTTTGCATTTTGTATTTTCTTTGACTATTGTGTCAGTGTTTTCAATAGTATCTTCTGCACCTGAGATTCTTTCTTCTATCTCTTGTATTCTGTTGGTGATGCTTGCATCTATGACTCCTGATCTCTTTCCTAGGTTTTCTATCTCCAGGGTTGTCTCCTTTTGTGATTTCTTTATTGTTTCTATTTCCAGTTTCAGATCCTGGATGGTTTTGTTCAATTCCTTCACCTGTTTGGCTGTGTTTTCCTGGAATTCTTTAAGGGATTTTTTTCCTTTCCACTTGAAGGGCTTCTTCCTGTTTACTTGTGTTCTCCTGTATTTCCTTAAGGGAGTTATTTATCTTCTCCCTAAAGTCCTTTATTTTCATCATGAAATGTGATTTTAAATCAGAATCTTGCTTTTTCAGCGTGTTGGGGTATGCAGGAGAACTGGGTTCTGATAATACCAAGTATCCTTGGTTTCTTTTACTTAGGTTCTTGGGCTTGCTTCTCACCGTCTACTTGTTTCTGGTGTTAGTTGCTCACTGTCTCTGACTGGAACCTATCCCTCCTGTGAGCCTGTGAGCCTGTAAGCCTGTTATCTTAGGTGTGTCAGCACTCCTGGGAGACCAGGTCTCTCCGGGTAGGATTTGAATCTCACGAGCTATGCCACAGGGTTAACTCCAGGGTGCAGATGGAGACTGTATGGATCCTGTACCTAGTTTCTCTGCATTTCCCGAGTCCTGTGGTCTCCTTTCCTGGTCTTTGGCCAGCTGTTGGAGCAAAAGTGTTCATCTCACCTGTGAACTTAGGAGTGACAGCACTCCTGGGAGAACAGCTCTCTCTGGGTGGGATTTGGGTCCAGAGAGCTGTGCCACAGGGTTAACTCTGGGGAGCAGATGGAGACTGGAAGGATCTTGTCCCGAATAAAATGTATTAAGATACATAATTAGGAACTGGGGAGATAGCTCATTTGGTAGTGAGCTTGCTGTAAAATCACGAAGACTTGAGTTAGATCCTCAGAACCCATATGAACAACTTGCCATGTACGGTATGCTTGTAATACCAGTGTTGGCCTGATAGAGACAGGCCTGATCCCTGAGACACACTGGATTGTCAGCTTATACTAATTCTTGTGTCCTAAACCCATGAGAGACCCAGTCTCAAAAAACCAGGTGTAAGCAACTGAGGAACAACATGTGAGGTAGCCCGCTGGCATCCACATGCAAATGTCCATATGTGCATGTGCACCTATACACATGAGCCTACACTTCTACATATACACATGCATACATACATGAAGATAGGTAATGGGAAGACGTTCTTCTAGGCTGAACTGCATCAAACTGGTAAGACAATTTAAAGGGATTGATAAAACAACTGTCTATTTAATTTTAAAAAGTCCTTAAATTTTAAGTGTTAGAGATGATAACTACTGAGAACACACTGAATTATTCTTAGATAAGATCTTTCAAAAATACCTATTCATTATCATTAGGAATTTCTCATATGCTCATAAATAGTTGATTGGACTGGGAAGTGAACGGGTATGGAAAAGTATAGTTTTAGATGATCATTCTAGTGGTTATTGTGTCCCCGAACCACCTAATCCTATATTTTACCACACTGACCTTCAGCAATATTTCATTGGACTGGAATTGGCTATAGCTTAGGCTGCATGCTTGTGTGGACCAGGCTCTAAGACTGAAGCCCAGTCAGTCTGCTCGTAGCTTGCGATTTTTTGGATTATGGTCCTCGTTTCTTTGTCATTTGTCATTTGCCATCAGGAACAAGTTTTTGCCAAAGAAGTAGTCCTTTACTCTTCTTCTCTTCCTTCAGCAGTAGTGGCTTGCTCTTTAAATCTTCCCACTCTCTTCGGTGAGATCTTCTCTGATCTGTCAGGGAAAGTTCTCTTTTAGTGACTCCTGTGATGACAGGAGGCCTAGCTAGATGATTGAGGGTTATCTAAAGGTTTCAGAGGCTAACCCGCATCACATATGTAAGGTTCATTTTGGTCTGTGAGGTAACAAACCTCGCAGTTGTAGGGCATGGTCATCCATGAAGGAAAATTCTACCAATTACAGGAAATTCATACAGCCCTCAGTAACTTCCACACACTTGGCCACTTCAGCCTCGAGTCATATAATTTGAAACTATGCACGTTTTGTATATAGGTTGTGTATGTCTTATATAAGACATCAGAAAGACAGCGAGATAGAGAATTTATTTACATTTATATGTCATTTTTAAGATATATAAACTATTTCATATTGAGAAGTATTGGTCATATTTAAAGTTTTAATTCTGTCCAAGTCACATGCCCCCTTGTGCTTGATGACCAAAGCAGATTTTTTTCTATGTGATGGTCTCTTTAACTGTCCAGAGCTGGAAGTCATCGGGCTAGTCAAGTGCCAGTTTGGGAAGGGGGAGGCCAGTCCCCACCCAGAGCTTCTAGGAAAGGAAGGTCCTTTCATCTGCCATCTCTTCTGCTTGTCTCTGTTATGGATGTGTCCCATATGTTGCCTTCTGTCCCACGTGTTGCTCTTTTCCCTGCAAAGTCTACTTTAGTGTTGTTGACAGCACAGTCAGCAGAGGGCGTCCGAGAGCCAAGAATATTTGCTTTAAGATAACTTGGAAATAAGCTTGAGGCTCTGGTTGGCTGCAGAGTGTACCAAGTTAGAAATCAGATGTAGTGTGCTCACATCTCTACCCTGCAGATGAGACGCTCCAACGTGTCACAGTGCTCCTGGTTTAGCAATTGCAGAGTGGACGTTTATAGATGTGTTGGAGTATTTCATTTATAATAATTCTTCATAGGTGAAAAGGAGCTGGAGAGATAGAAGTTAAATAAAATGGGAAGGGATATTTTTTGTGAGGGGAGTCACAGAAGAAGGAAAAATTTGAAAAAAAATTTTGAGTATTTAATCATGTGCAAATATTCACAGATAGCCATGTGCATTAGGCACTCTGCCAGGTTCTGGGACTATAGTAGAGTCCAAGGCTTGCTTACTGTTCTCAAGGAGTTTGAAGGCTAGGTGAATAAAATTAAATCATTGGTTGGAATGGAAAATGGAAAACAGCTTGGCAATTTTTCAAAAAATTAAGCAGATTCTTACCATATGGCCCAGCAATTTTACTTCTAAGATTATACCCAAGGGAACCGAAAACATGGGCAGGTAAGTACTCATACATGAATGCTGAAAGCTGCATTATTCATAGTCGCTTCAAAGGGGAAACAATCCAAATGTCTAATAACTGATAAATGGCTAAAATGTGGCATATAAGTATAATTGGGCATTATTCAGTTATAAAAATGTAATGTGCTTTCCTGTGTTCCAGCACAGATAAACCATGAGATCGGAAGGGCCAATGAAAGGAACTGCACGAACACACTCTGAGCAAGGTGGCCTCACAGGCTCAGGCATTTGGATATTGGTTCCCAGGTGGGGGCGCTCTATGTGGAGGCTTAGGAACTGTGGCCTTGTTGGAGGAAATATGGCACTGGGAATAGGTTCTAATACTGTCATCAAAGCTATAAACATGCTTCTGTCTTCTCATATCTATTATTGTTGTTGTTGCTTTTGTTATTGTTATTGTCATCTCACATGTCTACCCTCTCGTACCACTCCTGTCTGAATAAGCACTGACAAAGTCAAAGTGTGGCGTCATGTACTTGTTCTAACTGTGCAGAGGACAGAGGCAGGAGAATAGTTTGAGCCTACAAGCTTGAGAACAACCTTGGCAGTATAATGTGATGCAATCTCAAACCAAAGTACTAGAGCCAGCGACTTAGCTCAGCAAGTAAGGGCACTTACCACCAAGACTGACTACGTGATGTGATCTGAAAGAGCCACCCACATGGTAGAATGGAGAATTGACCTCTACAAGTTATCCTCTGACCTCCATACATGGGCCCTGGCATGTACTCCTCCACTACACTGTAACTACATGAAATGTAATAAGAATTAATAATTCTTATTAATTAATTAATAATAAGAATTAGCCCTCCCCTCCCCCAGTACTGGAGAAGTTATCCTCCTGTGACAGACAGAAATAATGGCTACCTTTCTCTTAGCTTCTGGTTATTTATAAACCACTGCCATGATTTAAAATGGTTTTTAAAAGTGAAAATTTAAACCTATTAAGTGTTTCTAGGGTTGGTAGTCCACACGTTAATTCAGACCCTTGGGAAGCAAGACTGCCACCATTCCTAATTGACTTTCTGTGTCATGATTGGTGTTCAAAACACGCGCCCTCAGCTCACTGCTCCCGCCTGCAAACCTCAGGTGTGCCATCATGGACTCTAACCATCTTGAACTGTAAGCCCAGATAAACACTTGCCTTGGTCATAGTGTTTTATCAACAGCCACAGAAAAGCAACAAATTCAACCATAAACTGTATAATTTAACTTCTGAAAGATGCCTAGAATAGGTGAATCCGCGAGACAAGTAGATTCATAGTTGTCAAAGGACTGGAGGAAGGATTGAAGATGGCAGCTAATGTAAATGAGGCACCTTTTGTGGGGGATAAACTATTCAAATAGGAATTATAATACTTGCATTATTTTAAAAATACATTCAAAACTACTGAGTCCTGTGCCTACGAATTGAACACATGTAGAGTATTATATAATTTTAATTTTATGGGTATGAGTGTTTTTGCCTACGTGTATACTTATATACTATGTGCATGCCTGGTACTCATGGAGGCCAGACAGAGATGTTTGGTCCCCTGTAACAAGTTACAGATTGTTATTAGCCTTCCTGTGGATGCTGGGAAGGCACCCAGTGCTTTTAACCACTAATCTACCTCTCTAGGTCATTTATAATACATATTTATATCAATAAAAAGATAATTATGAAAGTATCATATGACCCAGCTCTATCACTTCTGGGCATATAACCAAAGATTTTATTATGCCACAGAGGCACCTGCATATCCATGTTATAATAGGTAGGAAAGGGAGTCAGCATAGTTGACCATGAAATACTGAATGGGAAATAAAAGTGTGATACATATGTACAATGGAATTCTGTGTAAGGAAAAATGAAATGGAAACTTTCAGATGAATGGATGAAACTGGAAAAATAGTTATACAGAGTGAGGCACACCAGGTCCAGAAGGACCCCTCGACACAATGGATCCCAACTTTCACTCTTTAGTTCTCTTTACTTAACTCCAGGGTATTCCTGGAAGCCACAAACTGGGAAGGGGACAGAGCTGTCTTCCAGAGGGCAGACAGTGGAGCATAGGCAAAAGAAATGTGGAGAAGGAAATGTGGTTGTTGAAAGCTTTCAGCAGGAAAGGCATGAGAGTGTGGGTAAGGGTACTGGGGAGGGGCCACCGAAACCAAGGTGAATGGAAATCTCATATGTGCCTTACATTGCTCCTCCTCAAAACACAAGAGACGTGGGAATGAGCTACCCTACATGGCCGGAGAACGCTGATCCTAGAAACAGTGGATTACTTGACACAGTTCTCTGTCCCAGGTGTGAGATACCTCTACAGGAGTTGGTCAGGGATCCAGAGGCCCCCAAATAAGCTCTCTTCTCATATTATTGAGACACAGTCTTATTACATTGCCCAGACTCATCTCTTGTGTAGTAGAAATTATTTAATCCCAACCCGGGGGTCCTACCCCACCCTTAAATCATTTAGTTCCCAGATAAAATAATAGACTCAACCTTTATATTTACAATGAGCCTTAATCAGCACAAGAGCTGGGCAGATACTACTTTCTATGTTGTTGATAACCCTGAGTTATTACTTACTATGCTTCATCTGGGCTACTCTTATCTCCAATTGACCAGCCCACAGGGACACCTCTTTACCTCTAACCCATGGTGGCTTCTCCTTCCTCCTCCTCTCTTCTTCTCCCCCTTCATGGTTCCTCTCTGACCCCAAGCCCTTGAAACCTAAACCCCATCGATATCCCTTTTGCCAAGCAATTGGCTGTCAATATCATTATTTACCAATCAGAAATAACTTGGGGGCAGTTTCACAGGGCTATGTGCATACTCCAGATCTTGGGGTCCTGCATTTAGCATTACAATAATTAGTAAAAGACAAAGCCTCAACACACTTGGTAGAGTGGTAGTAGAGACACATACCATCTTGCCTGACTAGACTTGCATTTTTGTTACATTTATTTATTTATTTATTTATTTATTTATTTATGTGTGTTTATAACCAGTGTGCACATGTACCATTACAAATGTGTGGAGATCAGAGGACCACTTGCAGGTATTGGTTCTCTTCTTCCACCAGGTGGCCACAGGGATTGAACTCAGATTTCCTAGCTTGCAATAACCCGATGTGTTACATGCTGTCTTGCCAATCCTCAAGTAGACTTGTAATTAAATTTTAATCTCTATATTTGGACCTAACACTATTATGGCTTTTATCAACTATTTATTTATTGTCTTTCCTTTTACTTGTGAAGGTTGAGATCTGTAAATATGCAGCAGATGATGAATATAGTTGTGACAGTCCTCATTGTGAAAAACGAGACAGTAGAACAGTGTCAGTGTATTTTGCGTGACATAATGCTAAGTATTGGTCATATTATAGATATGGTTTGCTGACATGCCAAACTGGAGAATTCCTTGTGTTTTAATTGGTTTTCTGCTCATGGCCGTGCTGGTGGTTGTAAATACTATTGACCCTGGTTTAGAGATGGAAACCTAAGCACATGGAGTTTATGGAGTTTATACTAAGAGAGGCCAGAGGCAAGATGGAAGCTTAGAGCAGCTGGTGACAGAGCCTGAATTCTTAACAACTATACTCTTTTGCTTTGAATACTGAAATACTGTCTTAAATGTCACAGCTTCAGAATGTGTGCTCCTCCTTAGACATTATTTCTCTAGTTGAAGTTATTAAGTCACAGGACCAAACCAATATTTGTGGGACTTGTAGGCATTGAGTTCTCACTGTCTTTGGAGAGGATGGGATGAGATGAAAGTTTATCCCTTAGAATCTAAGTGATCGGATAATTCACTCTACATAGCTAAGGGGACAATGGAGTTTGATGACTAAGCGCCCTTAGCAAGTTTACTTTCACACACTGTTAGATCAGTTTTGAAAAGGTGCAGGTGTGCTTTGGTAGTTTTCTCTCTAAGTAGAGAATTTGTAACATTAGCAAAAATGTTTTTGCACCTGGAATTGGACAGTGATAAACTTTCTCAAGCTAAGAATAAATTAAGGCTAACATTTAGTTTTTTTCTGTAATTTAAAAATATTTGAATTATAAATAGTTTTGGAAAAACCCACAGCAATAAATAAATAAAATTTGTTTACATAGGTGCTGTAAAACTATTTCCTTTAATGGAGATTGCTCCTTGTGAGGAGTTAATAATCTTCAAAAAAAGACTTAGAATACAGGAAATTATTTTTTCATAGATTCTAAGGGTTTAAAGTAATTCTGGTCTTTTAACTTTTCTCCTTATTCCCACCTACTAACTGCCACTTCTGGTTTTGTTCCTCTGGAGCATAAACCTCATCCTGAAGTTGACTCCTTAAGCTGGCTGTTCTTTCTGCCATATGCAATACCATGTCTGGAACCTGGTTTTCATTTTGATCCCTGTGTAGGGGCTCTCACAAAGGTCTCCCTAGACTGTTCATCTGAACGTTGTCTTTCTGAACTGAGTAGCCAGGCTCTTGCCAACTGCTGTATCTTTCTCTGAACTTTCCTTAGCTGTGTAATGTCTTGCTCCTCAACTACAGATGAGCTGTGTATGAACTTCTGTCCTTCATGCCTGCCCAACCAGAGGCAATCATCACACCTGAGAACTATTAGACCACTAGTCACAGCTGAATAATTGACTTTATTCAGGTGCGAGAGTGGCAGTTGATGCATGTATAAAATGTATGTTTTTAAAATGTAATTTCTCACCCAAGTGGTGGTGGCGCACACTTTTAATCCCAGCACTTGGGAGGCAGAGACAGGTGGATTTCTGAGTTCGAGGCCAGCCTGGTCTACAGAGTGAGTTCCAGGACAGCCAGGGCTATACAGAGAAACCCTGTCTCGAAAAACAACAATAACAGCAACAAAACAAAAACGTAATTTCATTTGCTATTTCTGTGCTCCTGTGTGAGATTCCTGAGTTAATGGTTTTTATATACACATGCAAAGATTTTTATTTGTGTTTATTCTAGGCATCTAAAATGTTATTTTAAAATAATTTATGTTTTAAATATTTTTGAGAATTTTGTACACGAGTAATAATTTTTACATCATTTCCACTGTTCGGTCTCCCCTCCAAGTCCTCTTGTGTCCTCTTCACAGACTCTTGACTGTGTGACCACTTCTTTAACCTTTGTTGATATACATATATGTAATTCAGTGTTGCTAATTGGTACATGTTGTTCAGGGCTGACTCTTCTTCCCAGAAGTTGTTAACTACCTGTAGGTTTTCATCTAGACTTGGGGGATTCGGTCACTGTGAAGGTCTTCTAAGGCAGCCATATTTTTGAGGTTTCATGGGAACAACATGTATTTCTGTAGTGGGATCTTGACTCCTTTGAGTGTGTGGCAAGAGTGGAATAGTTGGGTCACATGGTTGGTCTTTCTAGCCATTGAGCAACCTCCACACTGATTGCCATGGTGGCTGCTCCAGATTGCACCTTCACCAGCTGTGAATAAATGTCAATCTTTCCTGACATCATACATGCTAGCACAGCCTTCGTCTGTCTGTCTGTCTTTCTTTCTTCCTTCCTTCCCTCCCTCCCTTCCTTCCTTCCATTCCCCTCCCTCCTCCCTCCCTTCCATTTTTTTTGTGTGTGTTTTGCCACTCTAGCTTGGATGAGATGAAATATCAATAGTTTTACTTTTGCATTTTCCTGAAAGCTAATGATGTTGAAGAAAATATTTCTCCGTCAATTGTTCCCCATTGTTTCAGAACCCTCTGATTAGTTCCACTTCCATACTCGTTTAAAATTGTGCTTTCTTCATTTTTTGAGTTCTTTGTATATTCTAGATACCTACCCTCTGACATATATATAGGCAGCATTTTTTCCCATTTTTCATGCTGCTTCTTCACTGTCTTTTACCGTACAGAAGTTTTTCAGTTTTGTTGGGCCCTGTTTATCAATGTTTGGTCTTAACACTTACAGTACTAGGGTAGGGATCTAAATCTTTTCCCTTGCCCATACATTCAAGCATTTCACCCACTTTCTTTTCTCTCAGAGTCAGGGCATCAGGGCTTTTGCTTAGGTCCATGGTCCATTTGGAGTTGCCTCTTCGTGTAGGGTGAGAGATAAGGAGCTATTTTTATTCTTGTACATCCAAGTTGACCTGGACTGTTTGTTGATGATGCTCACTTTTCTCCAGTGAGTGTTTTGGTCATGTTTGTCAGGAACCAGGTATCTACTGGGCTGTGGACGTAAATCCTGGTCCTGAATTCTATGTTATTGATAAAGGTATCTTGTCTTTATGCCAGTGTCATGCTGGTTTTATTACTATAGCTCTTCAATATAACTTAATGTTAGAAATGCTGATGCTTTCAGACGTTCTGCTATTGCTCAGGCTTGTTCTTGTCAGTGTGTGTGTGTGTATGTGTGTGTGTGTGCATGTGTGAGTCTTTTGTGTGTGTGCATGTATGAATTTGTATCTATTTCTATATGAAATTTAAGATTATTTTAAAAATTTATGTAATGAATTGACTTGGAATTTTGATGGTGTCTTAGTTAGGGTTTCCATTGCTGTGAAGAGACACCATGACCAAAGCAACTCTCATTATGAACAACATTTAATTGGGGCTGGCTCACAGGTTCAGAGGTTCAATCCATTATCATCATGGCAGGAAGCATGGCAGCTGTAGGAGCTGACCACATCTTTATCCAAAGGTAATCAGGAAGAAACTATCTTCAGGCAGCTTGGAGGAAGGGCTAAAAGCCCATCCCCACAGTGACACATTTCCTCCAACAAGGCCACACCTATTCCAACAAGTCCACACCTCCTAATAGTGCCACTTTCTGAGCCAAGCATATTCAAAGCCTCACATTCCACGTCCTGGTTCCCATTGGCTTGTTCAAACATAAGAGTCGATAGGGGCCATACCTAGGCATAGGGTAATGCAAAATATATTTAGTTCAACTTCAAAAGTCCCATAGTCTATAACAGTTTCAGCAATGTTAAAAGTCCAAAGTTCAAAGTCTCTTCTGAGATTTATGTAATCTCTTAAGTATAATCCCTTTAAAAAAATCAAAATCAAAAAGCAGATCACATACTTCCAACATCACAGGATATACATTACCATTCCAAAATGTCATGGTGTGATTTCTGGTTGAGCTAAGGTTTAAAACCCCAGGACCTAGCAGAGGATAACCCTACAAGGGACGGTAAGCATTTTGCCACGCTCCTGGGCCCCAGGCTCCTGACACGAGGCCGCAGCTCTCCATAGATTTGTGACTATCAGTCATGTAAGGGCAATGCCCAAGCCCCTCCACAGGTAGAGGTGTGGTCACGTAGCCTCAAGACATTCTCATTTTAATGAGGCACCTAGAAGCTTAGCCAATAAACTCCCCTTCCCCTTCCCAGCCACTCCTCCCTCCAAAAGGTATTTCAATCTCAGGCTTGCTTGAGATTGTGAGATACGGATTCACTCATCGCCACTCTCCGACATGACAATAAACACCCTAGAACCATGGACTCTCTCTCTTCATCGGATCCGTTGTGGGGAATGATGGAACAGGCCTTTGTCTAAAGAACTGCATCTAGTCTCCCACAGAAGGCCTTTCAGCGTTCCCAGCCATGTCCATTACCAAACCAAACCAACCCAGACGACTAGCCAAAGACTCATTCCAGGTGGGACCCAGCTGTGCTCCTCCCTGCCTTTTCCCCCTTGCCCTGGGCAAGATCCCACCCTCGGGCCCCCCACTTAGTTCTCAGCTCTTCCTTGGCATCCAGCGGCGCCTGGGATGCCCAAGAGCCTGAGAACCAGATGGAGCTGGCTCTGTGCAGTCCCTGGGACACCCAGGCCATGCTCTCTCACCTCCGGGCAGTGTCCTGTGGCTTCTCACAGATCCACACCTGCCTGGTGATGTCCTTTGGTGAGCACAGTCAAACTTCTCACATCCAGCCTCTCCCAGAGGCCTGAGCCCCAGGGCAGACGTGGGACTCACTCACCACTATAACCCAACAATGGTGAGAAAATACTGGACCAAAGCAAGACTGAAGAGCATTTGGGCAAACTCCATACTCAGATTTGTCTGATGTCAAAGCTCTCTTCAGATCTCCAACTCCTTTCATCCTTGTTGACTGCTGTTGGCAGATCAGGCATTTACCAGCAACAAACTTCATTCTATATGGAATAGTTCCATTCACTGTTAGCAGCTTTCCTTGGCAGGGATCCCATGTCTTTGATATCTCTAATGTCTTGTGGCATCCAAGGCAACTTCAACTTTACAGCTTCTTGTTCCAGTGTCTGGGATCCACACATGATCTTCTAGGGTCCTCCAAAGGGCTTGGGTCACTTTCCAGCACTGCCCTCTGTAACACTCAGTGTGTAACTCTTGTTAAAGGTGAATACTACCATGCCTGGACCTAAGATTTTATTTATCTGGAACTTGTTCTGTATCAGGCTGCCCTTGAACTTAGATATCAGCTTGCCTCTATCTCCTGGGATTAAAGGCATCATGCCTGGGCCTAAACTTTTTGGGGCCACTAAGCCTCAAGATCCAGATCAAAAGCCTATGTCCTCTACTTCTGGATTGTAGTTCATTCCAGATTAAAAATCCAAATGAGAACGATAACCAATAAATAATAATGCTTAACATGATATAATTACTCCTTGTTCAATGAAAAATGCACACAATAAGCAAACTAAAAACTGAATGGGATCTTGCCCTTAGATTACCACTCCTTTAAACTATTTATCTCCTTGAACACAAGATTCAGCTCCATTTCACTTCCTGGTGTTTCTTTGTTAATTGAACCATACATTTTTGTATTTTGCTTTTATAAGCTTGTTATGCTTGATCAAAATGCTCTTCATGAGAGTTAAACTAGAGGATACCACCTATGCTGAGCTTTTCTGAGTCTTCCTTTGTCAATGCAATTTATCTTATTCTCTTCACCTAACCCTTAGCATCAGGAAGACTCTTCAGATAAGAGTCTTCATAAAAATATCACAAAAAAGTCCCGAGGCCACATATTAACATTCTTCTCCTCTGAAACCTCTTGAACCAGGCCCCCACAGTTCAAATCACCCTCAGCACTAATGTCTTCCATATTCCTCCTAGGATGGCTCATTTAGCCCCACTTAAAGCATTCCACTGCTTTTGAACTCCAAAGTCCCACAATCTACAATCCTCCAAACAAAAACATGATCAGGTCTTTCATAGCAATACCCAACTCTTGGTACCAATTTCTGTCTTAGTTAGGATTTCCATTGCTGTGAAGAGGCACCATGACCGAGGCAACTTTTATAAAGGACAACATTTAATTGGGGCTGGCTTATAGGTTCAGAGGTTCAGTCCATTATCATCATGGCAGGAAGCATGGCAGCATCCAGGCAGGCATGGTGCTAAAGGAGCTGAGAATTCTACATCTTCATCTGAAGGTACCTAGGAAGAGACTTTCTTCGGGCAACTGGGAAGAGAGTCTTAAATCCCACCCCAAAAGTGACACATTTCCTCCAACAAGGCCACACCTCCTAATATTGCCACTCCCTGCATCAAGCATATTCAAACCATCACAGATGAGAACTGCATTGAATCTATTGATTGCATTTCGTTGATGAACTTTTTTATAATATTAATCTTTCCATTCCATGAGTATGGTATCATCTTCAATTTCTTTTTCTTTTCAGGGTCTTAAAGTTTTCATTTTAGAATGCTTTCATTTACTTGGCTGGATTTATTCCAAGATATTTTTATTGTGAATGAGATTTCTTTTTTTTTTCATTTTTTATTGGTTGTTTTATTTATTTATATTTCAAATGTTATCCCACTTCCCAGTTTCCCCTCCACAATCTCCCCTAGTCCCTCCTCCTGTCTCTATGAGGGTGTTCCCCCACCCACCCTGAGATTTCTTTTTAGGTGTTTTTTTTTCCTATATAGGAAGGCTACCAATTTTTGTGCATTAATTTTATATGGTGTTACTTTGTTGAATGTGCTGATCCCTGGAACCTTTAGGATTATTTATATTTAGAGTCATATCATCTGCAGCCATGAAATATTAAATGTTTCTGATGTGTTTGGGAATTGTAATTCCTCAAAAATTCTGCCATGGTGAACAGAGTTGCTCTGGCCATGCCTCCTATTGAAGACATGGCTGACTCCTTCTGGGCACACACTAGGCACTGGAAATGTCACTTGTGGTGTGAGATGTGAATATTTTACGATACCTTCAAAGTAACTGAACCATTTTGCCACTGTACTATTGTAAGATGGCCCTAGGAATTAAGGTGTGTTTCAAGGAGTCCTTTCTAGAATCTTCTTCTTTCAGGAAATATCATGCTGGAAGTCAAAATGGCATCCCCCATGTGCTAAACCTGATACCAAGAGAAAAGATTCCTCTCCCATTTCGGGTAACAAGGGTCCACAGTTAATGCATATGTGCATATTTTCTTGCCTTTGTTTCAACCATCTATAGGTTTTTTAACATTTCTACAGAAAAGATATAATGAGAACTTCTTTCACCCCAATTCTGCTAAAATGAAAACATATATAATGTGTTGTACAACTATATATGTATGTATGATAGAATTTTCTTTTAACATGCATGAAGATTCAGACCTAGAACCATACCTTATAGCCAGAGGCTCCTGTCACTCTACAAATTAATAGAGTGATGTTGGCTTTGCATCGCATCTAACACTTGTTAGAATTTGCTTTAACTTTGCTGTTTGGCCATTTTCAAAGTAGCCTTCCATGGAGCTCTTGATTTCAGTTCCTTATTGTTGAGGAATTTTGTTTCTTTACATCATAAAGACTTTAAGTAGCTTCTGCGAGCTGGCAGTTATTCTTTTGTTTTGAGGTGTACTTCGCAGTTAGACTACGGTAATAATGGTGTCCTGAGGTTATCTAGTGTTTCAGTACAAGGTGCATGTGTATGTTGTTTGTCGAAGAATAGAAGTCCAAAGTAGCCTCTTATTTCTACTTAGAACTGTCTATTGCCTTTTGAGGGAATTGGTAGGCATAGAAAACAGCCAGAAGGACAAATCATTTGTAAGGGCAAAATGATAAGAAAATTCAGTACTTAGAAGTAATGACTTTCTAAAATAAAAACATTGTGGCACAAAATCTTCAGCTTTTCTAAACAAACAAAAATAAATGGCTTAGTACTCTCTTGATAAAGGTACTCAACCGCTAAATGTATATATTAACAGCGGATAGAATTATGGTTTAAAGTATTTGTGAAATGAGAGCTTAGAAATAGGTAGTTTCACGATTATAAGCAGAAAGAAAAACACGAGAGACATAAGCTGTTTTCAGGTGTGGTTACTTCTCACAGTGGAACATAAGGTATTTCAGTATTTTATTGCCAGATCTACAGCTCTTAGAAATATGCCACTAGATGAATACATACAAGCAGTTAAAATCAATGCAGCTGTGAGAAAGTGTGTTTAATATGTATCATAGATGACAAATTCAAATAGCAAAACTGAAAACATTTCAATGTGCTGACTCACTATTCTTTATGATTTGTTGATAAAGTTTAAAAACAAATTTTAGCCCTTTAATTTGTTTTTTTTTTTTTTGCAAACTTTTTAAGATGCTCCTGCAGAGTTTCTTAGATTATATAACACTTGAACTAGAAGATGGATTTTTAAGTGCACATAAAAGCATGAAGAGAATATGTTTTTAAACATCACTGGAATGCAAATGTTGATGGTCACTTCATGGATTGTGTGAATTTTGATTTTGTTTTAACATCTTTTCTCTTTTAGTTTTACAGTCAGTAAAAAAATGTTCTGAACTAGTATGCTTCTAAATTCTGTCATCACTAACAGGAATTATTTGAAGCACCTGAAGTCTGATACAAGCCTTAAAGAAAGGTACCATGAAATGGTAGCATCCATGATTACAGCGCAAAGAGGCTTAGAAAGAGCAATATATTTAAAAAAAAAAAAGTCATGCACACCACTTGGAATGTTTTATCAAGAGAGCAAGACAGAAGCAAAGAGCAGCCCTGCTTTATTTGGCATTAGTGCTGCGTTCGATTTAGGTCTTTGCATTTGGCAAAGCCTATGGAGACTCTGGAGAAAGTCCAGTGAAGATCAGCAAAAGTGATGTAAGGAATAGGGACCAGGTCCTAAGAGAGGGCTCAGCGGGATCAGAACTGTTTAAGTTGGAGGAGGGAAGACGAAGGGTGATTTAACTGTCTTCAGGTATTTGAAAGGTTATTGTATGGAAGATGTAGAGCAGATGTTCTTTACTCTCACAGGAGACCAAATAAAAGGAAATACTTTAAAATTGTAGCAAGAAAAAAAGTTCAGTTGGTCATAAAGACAGACATAAGTAGAAAAAGGGGATTAGACACTGAGACAGGTAACTCAGGAATATGGACAAGTTCGGTCCTTGGAGATCTTTAAAACTGGAAGTACATAACCATCTGCCTCGGATATTTTAAGTGTCTTCCCACCTCTGTGCAGGGAGCCTTTCTGCCTCTGCCTTTGAAACTCTCATCTCTGACATTCTAAGCATGTTGTTGTCACCGTCATGGAGCTGTCTGGAAGGCCATTGGGGGCTTTTATTAAAACATAGAAGCTGGAATTCAAGACGCTGAGAATCAAGGGACTATCTGACATTTGACTCTGATTCTCGCTCAGTTGCAGAGCTCTTAGTTGTTGGGTCTTGGGTCTTACATATTTCTCACCTGTGCATTTATAGAACTGTATATGGTCCCCCACCTTTCCCCTGAACTTTCTGCATCAATAACTCTGGGAAACTGTAGCAGTTACTTTTATATTTAAGATCAGACATTGCTTTAAATTATTTTATTTGATCATGGGGAGGGAATGTATTTCCCCCTTGCACAGGTGAAGAAGAAATGGGCTTAGAAAGCTTTAATTGTTAGACTGGGACCCTTCTGTAGGTTAAGGAAGAGTTCTAAACATGGCTGGCCCTATTCTCAGAAGTTCTTTCCATTTAGAAGCACACACATGCACACGCACACCCACAGGCACACACACACACACATGCACACGCACACCCACAGGCACACACACACGTACACCCACAGGCACACACACACACACGCACACACATGCACACATGCACACACACATGCACACACATGCACACATGCACACACACACATGCACACACATGTACACGCACACCCACAGGCATGCACACACACATGCACACACATGCACACTCACACCCACAGGCACACACACACATGCACACACATGCACACCTGCACACACACACACACACTGTTTGTAAATACAACCTTCTGACTTCATTTAGTGTTGTTCATGTGTATGTGGATCTAATGCTGACCACTTGGGACTGCATAACCTATCAGGGTCCTCGTTCTGAAGAAGAGGAATGATTCCCCCCTCTAAGTAGTCATTAATGCCACATTGGCATGCCAACTAGTGTTTTTTTCCAACTTTTGTCTAGATAACCATGTTGTTAAGATTTCATGGGTGTGATTTCCCTTACATAGGTAGAAGACACTGTCTAACAGCAGGCATCTGGTTCCTCTGACTCTCATTATCTTCTGTCCCTTCCTCCGTGGTGTCTTGTGAGCCTTCAGTGCAGGGTTATGCTGTAATATATATCAATTGGAATTGGTTCCCACACGACTAGTTATTTTCTGCTTTTTGACTAGTCGCAGCTTTCCATGATGAGTAACAGCTATACTTACCTATGGTTATAAGTATTTAGATTGATTAGAAATGATCTGGGATTAGGGAAGCAATGCTAGCAGGTTCTCCTCTGGAGTCCATGGCCTTACATAGAGAGCTCTCTAGGTGTTTCCAGAACTACACGTAAATTCCCTTCTATTGGCTGGGCCGTGTGTCCAATTAAGTAAATGGCTGTTGGTTACCCACAGGAGTAAGTGCTACTGTTGTACCTTTCAGATAGCTTGTCATTCTGTTGATTGTTGTATTTTTTAAGCTTCCCAACTGGGTAGGACTACTCATTGCTTTTTAACCTTGGTAGCTTACATTGCTTCTTCTAGTACACTGAGAGCTAGTCATCAGAGATGGATCAGTTCCAGATTAATTCCTCCAAGTCCTGAATCTGAAGTGTGTCATGCCCTGAGTAAGAGAGTCTTCTCTTCAGATTCTGGGAGCAACCACAGGCAATGGCAATCACCAGTATTGCTTTGGGGGGTCTCTTTATAATTTGTACATGTTCTAGAATTAGAACATCCCGACCTCTGAAAGGCATCAGAAAAATGAGACATTGAAAACATCCTCAGCTTAGAGAAATTCTGAATGATGGCAAACTATGGCCATTTTAGAGGCAATTTTGAGAAGTCATAGTCCAATGAATAATTCAATATGAGATTGTTCTCACCTGTTACTTCATTCTATTACTTCCCAAACTTTGGAGTTAACTTAATTTGAGTTTTTGCACTTAAAATAAACAATAAATCTGGGAAAATTAAGATGGATTAAACAAAGATAAACAGCCCAATTTTCAGTGATATTTGACAATTAAATGATATAGCACTTATCTTACTGCTGTAAGAATGGTATCTTTCTTATTAACTTACGCAATAGTATACTCTTGCTTTGTTAGGTGTTGAACATGTGAATTCTTTACCAGTTTTACTATTTGCTGTGTGTGGCGACTGATTCTTGGGGTACTTATAAGACAGGCAGGTGTTAAGATATCTTTAGTGGTATTTTCTGGTTCTGGTGTGTGTGCATGTTCATGTCTGTGCTTTCCCACATGTGTGGAAGAGTGCACATGCATGTGCTTGTGTGTGCATGCAGAAGCCAGGGGACAATGTCAGATGCCATTCTTTGGTTTTTGAGATAGGGGCTTTTACTGGGCTGAAGTTCATGAAGTACTAAATGTGTCACGAAGCACTCACACGACACCTGCTGGCTAAGGAGGCTAAGCTTGTTGGCCAGCCAATGCCAAAAATTTACTTGCTATTGCCTCCTAGTGTTGGGATTATGAACATGCACCACCACATGCAGGTTCCGGGCAATGATCTCAGGTTCTCAAGCTGTGCTGCAAGCATTTCAGGGATCGAGTTCTCACTCCAGCTCCTTCAGTGTTCTTTTCTCTTCTTTTTTATTTATTTATTTAAGGTTTATTTATTTTATGTATGTGAATACAATCTCACTGTCTTCAGACACACCAGAAGAGGGCAGCTAATCCCATTACAGATGGTTGTGAGCCACCATGTGGGTGCTGGGAATTGAACTCAGGACCCCTGAAAGAGCAGACAGTGCTCTTAACCACTGAGCCATCTCTCCAGCTGCCAGCGTTATTTTCTAATGTAAGACTTCTCCTTACTTAACTTTTCTTTTGCATTCTATAGTTTTTACTTTATAATAAGGAAAATAGTTATTTTTGATATAACAACAATAAATTAGTCTTCCCATTGAAAATATCATCTCTTGCATTTTCTTGGCTCCCTGCATGACAAGTATTATGTACACACTTTGCACGTATTGTCTCTTTGAACATTAACAATCACTTAAGGACTGTGACCTTTACTAGTCACTTCAAAGAGATGATCAGATTCAATCACTGTAGTGTTAAGTAGCTTATGGAGGATACTCAGATAGTTCATGAAAGAGGAGGGATTTTTGTCCAGGCAGTTTGGCACTGCTTTTGGCTACATTGTGTTTGTCTTTGTATTTGAGATAGCCTCGTGGTAGCTCCAAGATGCTGTACTTTATTTCTGATCAACAGTCTGAATCAGCTTATATTTCTTACCATTCAAATAACTATGCTTTTATCATATGCTACTAATAAATGGATATTTTTCATGACACGTTTTTGGATAAGAAATTAAGCAAGAAATAGTCCTTTTCATTAAGGACCTTACAGGTCTGAGAATTGTCTCAGATATTCAAGTAAATGTGTCTTGAAGAAGAGTGTCCCACCTGGTAGAGAAGCAGCACAAACAACGTAGTGGAGAAGCAGGGAGGAGTGAGAGGCTCAGGACCTCCTAACGAGGGTGCTTAGTGACCCTTACCGCAGAGAGAAAAGTGCAGGGTTTGTCTGTGGTAGGGTAATGATGAGACTGTGGACATAGACAATGTGGACCATGGGGACTGTCATTATTCCTGTAGCTTTTCATCAGCAGAGATGAGCAGGAGAATGCAGCACAGTGTGAAATGTGTCTCAGCCCCTTCACTATGACATTAGAAAGTCGCTCCTGGATACTTACATATCTACCCATCCATATTCTTATCCATCCCTCTGTTGAATTACTGGTTAAAATTTCTTTAATTCGTTGCGATAGTGATGGTTACCTCGTGAGCGACCTGTACATTAGCACTGTGGGCATCAGTTTAGCGGGAAGGTGTTTAATCGAGAAGGAGAGGAATGAAATTGCCCAGCAAACGTGTAGACTCAGACCCTGGTAGGGTTTTTATTTGGGCGTCAGTTGTGGTGTTGGCTGTGGTCTTCAGGTGACTGGTAAAGCAGCAGGCATCCCTGAGAGGTGCCACAGTGGGCGGGGTCCGGAAGTACTGTGTATGAATCCACCTGTGACATGCTTCAGGGTGGGACCTGGGATCCGGAGCTCTTTACAGTTCTATAGCCAGGGATTAAGAATCACCGTTGCATCCCCCACCTTTACTGAAACGCTGTTTACACCACAGCTGTTAGAACTGAGACCTCTATTTGAGGGAAGGCAGAAGAACTAAAATCTAAGAGCAAAGGGACCAAGAAACTGGAAGCATGGTAGTGAGTGTCTGTTGTGTTGATGCCAGAGGAAGGAGCAGACCATGTATCCATTTTACAGCTGAGACTCATAAGTCACCAGAACCCAGGATCTCAGCTAGAAGCTCTTTATGCATGTGCTCTGTGTTCCTAGACTTCATGGCCACCCCCATTTATTCCTGCCCTTACCCAGAATCCCATTTCTCTATTTCTCTGTGTTTATCTTATAAAATGTTTTAGTCCAAGCACTCAGAACTGATAAAATGTGATCACACTTTATATTCCCAGGAGAAAAAGCAAACAAACATGTGTTTGACCTAGCTTCAGACTCTTCTAATTAGACAGAGTCATCTTAACAAGTAGTGAATATAATCCTTGGCTGTGTGACTAACTCATCTGTGTTTTTGGGAAGGGGAAGGTCATGCAGGAGCTCCTTGGGCAGTTCCTTGGTAGTATGGCAGGTCTGGAAAATGCAGCTACAGAGTAATACCATTCCACATCTAGATTTTAATTAGAGAGCCGCTTAAACATTTTTCAGAGTATTTTTTACATGGATCTAAAAGATTTTTATCAATGTTAAGAAGTAAAATGAAGCATTGTCATTAGATCATGCTTTTTCAAAGCTTTCTTCTTCTTTTCTCTTTTTCTTTTTTCTTTTCATTTTTTTTTGGGGGGGGGGGGCTTTTGGCAAACGAACTGCCATGGCCAACCTCATCAGATACAACTGAATGGGGTCAATGAGGCAGCAGAAATAGTGTGAGGATACGTGCGATGCTCAGTGTCCATCCTCTGAAAGAGGGTGCTGTTCCCTAGTAGGCACCACTGCCCTTCCCTTCCCCAACCCCATACACAGCATTCATATAGAGCTACCTGAGTAATCCTGGGGTGAATTTCATCTTTCTTGATATATTTATCTAATTATTTGTGTTCTTTATTTTGACACATTTAATTTTTGTAAGTTTTATACATATCCATATTAAGTACAGATTAAAGAGGGACTTAGCCTTTTTGGTTCACCATTATGACTTTGACTGTACAACCTGCTCTCTGATGTAGAGAAATGCTGAGTCAGTAGCCATCATGAATGGATACGGATTAATTGAGACGTCTATACCCATAGGTCAGTGTCACTCAGCCTCACTAGAGAAGCTTCTTACTGTGGTAGCTAGCAGTTAACAGCAACCCACACCTGGACAATGTGTAGAGAGCGGGAGACTTTGAAGCACTCATCTCTAAATGGGACTACTGTATCTATCCTCCCCCTCCCTCCTGCCCGCCCCATCTCCCCAAGGCTCACAGGTCCATGTGGAACAGGAGAAGAAAAGATTATAAGAGCCAGTGGTGGTAGGTAACAGCAAGGAAACAGTGTACTGCAGTCCACACACTGCAGGGCTGGTGCACACACAGTCACAGAGACTAACAGCACACACAAGACCTACACAAGTTCAAACCCGAGGAAATCTCAGCGAGGAGAAGGGAGATGGACAAAGTGGCATTTCCACTTAAGAAGCTATTTGTCATGAATATCTGGTAGGAAAGGGAAAATCAGTTTTCTCTCTCCAATGGAGCATTGCCAGGTTTACAGACCACACTCGGGAGTAATTGGCAAACACAAAACATACTCCTTATTTTTTTGTGTGTGCACTTTCTGCTTTGTTTGGTACCTTTTGTTTTACTGATTATTTTTCTTCATTTTGATTTTTGTTTCTTTTGTTGGAGAGAAGGGGAGAGAGAGAAATTTGGTGGATAGGGAGGAAGGAGGATCTGAGGTGAGTTGGGGGAGGGGAAGGAAGATGACTACAATTTATTGTAGGAAAAATTGAAATAAAAAGAAAAATTTACACACACACATATGCACACTCACACATGTGCACACATATGCATGCATGATGTCTGTATAGACAGCGGTGATACCACACCTTAACAAAGAATTTCCTAACACGTGTCCAGTGATTAGTGAGGAAGAAAATACAGCTTCTGTTACTAATACTGCTTGGTAATATGATAGCCTTGTCTGCGGCCTCATGTCCAGTGACTACTTAGCAGGTTTTCTGGCTTAGCTAATGTGTGATTCAGGCCTAAGAAGTGACTTAAGGGTTCTGAAACTGCTCGTAAGGTTTTATGTTTTTGATCTGTTCCTCACATTTGAATTACAAATGGAATCAAATAAAAGTACTTCGTAAACATTTACTACTTGCATAAAAAGGACTGTCTCCTGTAACGTAAATTACTAAAGTGTGTATGATTCTGAGCACATTGAATCTGAGGGAAACAAACTTTTGGTTTTTTTCTAAACGTCTGGTGACTGAAGTGGTAGTTCAGTTATGTATATTAATAATGTATATTAATAATGTGTATCTCAAAATACCATGGTAGTTGGAGATGTAGCAGCGTGAAAGCTGCTGTGTGTATTTATGCTGTGGACGTTAGATCCATTTGCTATGATTGAACCAACAGTTACAGAGTAAAGCATCAGCAACTGGAATTTACAAAATAACTTTAATAAAAGTCAACAGTTTCCTGTCTGATGTGACTTTTAGGTCACAGTGTAGGTAGCATTCTTTTTCTTTCATTCTTTACTTTTTCTTTCTTTTTTCTTTTTTTTTTTTTAAGCTTAAAAATGAGTGTGATTCTTAAAACTTAGAAAAAATAGTGTAGCGCCACTTTGGAAAGCTTTAGGAACTACTGGGCAGTTCTACTTTGGAGTTTATTTGATATCCACAAAGATAGTTACAAAGCTACACAAAGCAGAAGAGTAGAGTGGCCAGGAGACAGTCTTGCAGACAGGCGGAAGGTACAGAGAATTTCCACAATAACCAAAATAGAAAAGAGATGAAATTACTTTAACGTATTCTGAAAAACATTATTTTATAGATAAGTTGTGTCATTAGTAGAAATGCCAGAAGGGCAGTCAGTACCTCCCCTTGTGTAGTCCTGATACCTTGGAGTTCAAGGGGGAGCCAGTGTGAATGCCAGTGATTGGGGGTGTCTTTTGAAGGTGGGCATGCTTTTACTGTTTAGAATCGTGTTTTCTTATAGCAAACAGGATCGTGTCCCAATCAGGATTTATTCATCCTAGATTCTGCTGTTTTCATTTTTACATAGCTTATTTTTTGTGAGGTTTTGACCAAACCTTATCCTCTTGTCTTTGAAGGCTAGAATTTAGAGCATGCAGCTGAGAACATGTTCAAAGCCTGTATAGCTAAATTCCTTGTCTTAAAAAGTGAAAGGGCAGTGGTGGCACACGCCTTTAATCCCAGCACTTGGGAGGCAGAGACAGGCCGATTTCTGAGTTCAAGACCAGCTTGGTCTACAGAGTGATTTCCAGGACAGCCAGGGCTACACAGAGAAACCTTGTCTCAACACCGCCCCCCCCCCAAAAAAAAAGAAGGGGCAACTGGTTTGTTATCGTGTATGTCTACTCATGTTTTTGCACCATAAATAATCAGAATCTAGCAGGTTGCTCTGATATTACAAGATCTTCCCATGACTCCACTCTACTATTAGGTCATTGACTTAAGGACAAACGGAGGCAGCTCTCAGCATGATGCCAGCTGAAGACAGAGACTCAGTGGGCATTTTACGAATTGCTTCATTATATTATGACTGTTAACTTGAAGAATAGTTTACAGTGATCTCTGTGTTTAAACTCTGAAGCCTGGATACTTGGCACGGCCTATTACACTGTTATTCTGATGTGAACACTAGGGCAGGAGGCCTACCACAGCAGAGCAGTTTGCTCTGGATAAGCAGCAGTGTGTGAGAGCAAGCAGGGGCAGAGCTGGAGGCCTACCGCAGCAGTTCATCACTGGGAAACACTGCCATGAGTGTGTGCTCACATGATTTGCCCCCTTTCCTGGAAATGAGTGCTCTTTCTGTTTTCAGTCTCCATTTGGTGGTAATGGGCTGTTTTTCCTCTGACAAGGATTAGCTGGGAGACATCTGTTTCACAATTAGGTGTCAATTTGAAATATGGTTATATTTTCTATTGTTAATTTTGAAGTATTTCCAGAGCTCCTTACTTCAAATTCTGGGTGATGCATTGTCATTTGGGGAGGGTTGGACAGCTCGTGGTCGGGAAGTCTCCAGTGCTCAGCTTTTCTCTTCAGTTTTGTTATTTATTAGTTTTTTAACTTACTTTTTGGTTTTGTTGGAATAGGGTCTTGCCCTGTGGGCCTGGCAGAGCTTACGCTGACAGGAATCTCTTACAGGAGGAGGACTATGATTACAGGAGGACTATGATTATAGGAGGACTATGATTACAGGAGGGAGGACTATGATTACAGGCAGGCAATGTCATCCTGGGCAGTGTCACCCATCAATTAGAGTTGATTCTGTTCCCACGGAAGCATAGCTTACTTTTGGGACTTTATAGCTCCAGGTCTTCAACAGGTTCCCCTAGCTCTTTCCCTAGCTCACTTTCCTTGCTTGCTTTCCCTCACAGTTATCTTCGTTGTGAGAAACTGCCCACTCTGCTTCACAGAAGTCTTGGTGGTCTGCTTCTTGTCTTAAGTCCTCTGTGTGTTGAGTCAAAGAGTAACTCTCTCCTGGAGACTGTCTATCATTTTCATTAAAGATGCTCTCTCTCTTCTGCACCTCATTCGATGCATTTTAAATTTAAATTTCATTTTTAAAAATAAAAAAAAAATTCTTATGTTTATGGGTAGGTGTTTGTCTGCATGTCTGTGTTCCACACATGTGCCTTGTGCCTACAGAGACCAGAAAAGGACATTAGATGCCCTCAAACTGGAGGCACACATGTCTGTGAGCCGCCATATGGGTGCTGGGGATCAAACCCAGGTCCTTAGGAAGAACAGCAAGTTCTCTACAGTGCCGCACCTTCTCTCCAGCCCCATTCTATTCATTATTTACAGACTAATGTGAAACTTTAGCAGGTCTTCTGCAATATATCCCACTAGTCTTACTTCCCTTCTCTTTGAGGTCTCACCATACATAATTATTTGGTAGGTACTTTTTACAATTTTTGTTTCATGATGGGGCAAGACAGTACAAAGTTTCCTCCATCTTGGATTTTTGCTGAGGCTATTTCCAGGTTTAGACCTGTTGCAGACACATTTAGGCTCTGTTTCTGCTTCTTCAGTCTCTGAGTTTATATGAGCCTTGCCCTGTTGGGACATCCTTGTTCTTCTGGTATCCTCCATCACGTCTGGTACTTAGACTTTTCCTGCCTCCTCTTCTGTCGACTTCCCTGAGCCTGGGGGGTGGGGGGGTTGAGGTAGACATCCATTTAGAACTGTGTGTGTCAAGATATTCTCTCTCTCTCTCTCTCTCTCTCTCTCTCTCTCTCTCTCTCTCTCTCTCTCTCCTTCCCCCTCTGAGCAATGTCTGGCTGTGGGTCTCTATATTTGTTGCCATCTGCTGCAGGAGGAAGCCTCTATGATGGCAGAACAAGGCACTGATCTATGAGCACAGCAGCTTATCTTTAGGAATCATTTTTGGAATCATTGGTTTTTTTGTTTGTTTGTTTGTATGTTTGTTTGGAACAGTAGCATTGGTTTTACCGTAGGTCTTTGGTCTATCTAGTATCTGGTTCTTGGTCACCCAAACAGTGTTGGGTACGGATTCCATCTCACTGAGTGGGCCTTAAGTCAAATCAGACATTGGTTGGCTATTCTCATGTTGTGCCACCATTGCCCTAGGGTTTTGAAGCTGAATTGGTGTTTGTATCTTTTGGTATCCAGCAGAGTACCTTCCCACACCAAAATGACTCGAATGTAGGGCGGAAGGCTTCATATAGACCCCAGCCCTCTTCTCCAGGCCCTGAGTTGTCCTCGGCAACGAGACCCCACAGTTTGCAAAGAGCCACTCATTGCTTAGTAACAGCCTGGGCTGTTTAGAGGTTTCCATGGGAACCCTAGGCCAACTATGGAGCTACTTTTATACTGACTTCCAAATTATACCTCTAATCTTCTTAATGTAAAGAATTCCAAGTAATGAACGATAAGAAAATATATAGATAGATAAATCATGTAACAAGCTGCATTTAAGATGGACACAGTGGTGTACCTCTGTAATCCCAACATTCAGGAAGCTGAAGCAGAAGGACATCCGTGAGTTTAAGGCCAGTGTGAACAACACATGAAGTCTAGGCCAACTTGTGCCACACAGAAAGACTCTATGTATAATAATAATGATGATGATGATGAAGATGATGATGATGATGATGGTGATAATGATAGTAACAACACTGGAAAAAACAAAAAAAACTAGAACCTGATATCCTTGATGGAGAATCCCATAGGAAACGCCCCAACTCTATCCTGGGATGCAAAGGTCATGGTGTTCTAGTTAGTATATCTTAGCCTTTGTTAAAACTGCTTGTTTGTGCCAGGCAGTGGTGGCGCACGCCTTTAATCCCAGCACTCGGGAGGCAGAGGCAGGCGGATTTCTGAGTTCGAGGCCAGCCTGGTCTACAGAGTGAGTTCCAGGACAGCCAGGGCTATACAGAGAAACCCTGTCTTAAAAAACAAACAAACAAACAAAAAACAAAAATCCCAAAACAAACAAACCAAACTGTTTGTTTGTACAGTCCCTCTTTTAGCTAACTGCTTATCTTAGCTCCTGTCCAAACTGGTTGCTTTGAACTGCTTACTGTTCAAAGCTCCCTGCCTCCTGCAGCTGCTGAGCAAGATACCTGGACGAGGTGTCCGTCCTTAAACTTTCTGTGTTCTGGACACTTGAGGCCGTACCTCGGTCTCCAAACGTGAGAGGCTTTTTCATGGGTCCTCTGGATTACAGTCTCAAACTTTCTGTGTTCTGGACACTTGAGGCCACACCTCGGTCTCCAAACATGAGAGGCTTTTCATGGGTCCTCTGGATTACAGTTTCATGGAGGACACAGGCTCTGCTTCAATCCCATTACTTCCTCCAGAATCCCTAGTACAGTGGATGTATGTTCTCAAGAGCATTTGTGGAATAAATAACAAGAATTACACTTTAAATTAATCAAATCCAAACTGATTTTAGCATTGCAAAACAAAGAGGCTTTGTTTACTTTGTTATGTTCTTACTATGGAAGATTTCTGAACAATGAAGATTTATTTATTGGTTGTCTTATAATATTTTATCTTTTAGTTTGTGATTATAATATAATTACATCATTTCCCCATTCCTATTCCTTCCTCCAAGATCTCCTTTGCCCTCTTTCAAATTCATGACCTCTTTCTTTCATTAATTGTTTTTTACACACACATGTGTATGTACATCCTAAACACATAAGCATACCCTGATCAATCTGTACACTGTCACTCGTATGTATGTTTGCTTTATATATTTTTTTACCTGTCTGCTCAGGGAGCTAAAAATGTCCTTGGATTCCATTGGATCACCCCACCAGTAGTGTCTATCTTGCCATGATGTTAGAGGGCAGTGTAGCGAACAGATTCCTGACTGATACAGTAATTCTTCCTTGCAGTCTATGATACACTGGGCCACCAGAATGGCTTTTCACACTGGCTATAGGCATTACATAGTTCAGAGTAGTGAATGAATGTAGGGTGCTGGTGGACCTAGACTTGAGTTTATGGTTCTTGGAGGATCCTGTGTCACTTCCAACAGTAAGGCTGTTACTCTTATACTACTTTGAAAAGATAGATTTCCCCCTTCTACTTTTGGGACTAATGGGTCCCACTCACACCTCTGCATATGGTACTTTCATATGGTCAGGTCTCAGGCCATCCAGGGGTGTTCGCTATTCTGCTCTCACTCATAACACCAGTTTTCCTCCATATTGACAAGCTTCTTGTCATCACTCTGAGCCAGGTGCGATCTCCCACTCAATCCTAATCTGTGTTGAAAGAGGAAGAGCTTTTCCTTGCCCGACTGGGACTCTTCTCTTTCTGATCATGCCTCTTCCTATAACTTCCACTGCTGGTCATTTGTGGAGGGCAGAGGGAGAGAAAAGAGGAGATGAGATATGGGCAGAATGTATCCAACATACAATATTTACTCATATGAAAATTAATAAGTGACAAAACAAAAAATCAAATAAAATTATTAATGTGTACAAGGGCCACTGCATTCTAGATGAGCCCAACCAGAAATAGTACATAGTCCATCAACTGTCCTTGGATGGTGATGTTCATCTTTGTCAGAAGACAGCTCATCACTTGTTTACCTATGGAGGGAAAATATGTCTTTAAGTTCCCCAAGAGTTTATATGCCCTCTTAGGCAGTTTATAACCCTAGCCAGGGTGCACGGGTCTTCTGATTGAATGCAAGTGTTGAAATCTCAATTTAAATGAAATGGTGTTGGGAAGTAATAAAAGACAGTTGGACCATATGGGTCAAGAAATGAACGATTAATGCTCCTGCTGTGGGAGTGGGCTCCATAAAGCAAGAGTGCAATTCTCCTTTGTTTCTTGGTCCGTCTTTACCCTTCTGTGGGACAATGCTACAGAAAGGTCCTTGCCATTCATCAGTCTCTACATCTTGGACTCCATAGACTTTGGAACTGTGGGGCAATAGTTGTTTTGTTCACTGTAAACTGCCCCATCTTTGCCTTTCTTTCAGAGAAACACAATAAACAGTGACCACATGGATACCTGAAATGTGATGGTGGTATGGGAAGAAATGTCCTTCTTTTCTTTGTGTGTAAGTAAAAAAAAGAAATGGGAAAAACGAGGGGAGCTGAAGGAACCTGCTGTTGTTTTGGTAGCTATAGGATTGAAACGTTCTTGAGAAGGTTTGATGTAAACTACGTTCTAAAGCAAAGCACCTGTAGAAATGCCATCAAGTGACGTTGCTAGCCTTTAAGAGGTAGATAGAATTGCCTGGCATAACTATGGAAGCTGGGCAGTACTATAGGACTCTCCAATACTGCAAATGAATGAATTGACCTGGAGTGCCAGGTGAAGGAAAGACTCTGTCCTGTTCTGTACTGGCTCAGTGCAGCTGCTATGTAATGTACACATGTCGAATGTAAATCTAAAGTCAGTGTGCTTTCCTTTCTCTGACTTTTCATTGCACTCTAGGTCCCCCCCCCCCCCCGTAGCTGGTGTGTATTGCTGTTTTTGGCAGTAAGTGGATTTTAAGTGTTCCTTAGTAGTTCTAGTTATTAGTCATTTTGTTATGCTTTGAATGCATTACCTCACAGCCTCTCCTATGATTTTTTTTTAAAAATACTGTATTCCAGGGACAATGTCTTACTTACAGTAGGCTGTCAGCACGTATGTGGAAGGAACAATAGATGTTTACTGTATGACGTTGAATTGTAAGCCATTACTGTGTAACAGACAACATGGACCACATGCAGTTCTTAGTGCTGCCACTAACCATTTCTTTAGTTGGGGATGAGACACACATTCCCCTTATCATGGTTTAGTGCACACGGTTTCTTGAAACACAGGGAGCTCTGGGGATGTCTTGGTGAGATAAAGCATTATTCTTACTGTGTCTTTTCTTGGAGGAGGCCTGAGTCAGGCTTCTGGGAAGAAATGTTTAGAGTTGTTTTTATGTTCTATTATCTGTCCTCGGTCTTTGACTTGGAGTGTTTGCAAGCGCAGGTGTACAAATAGACTTGTTTTCACTTAGGAGAGCCTTGCCCTTAGCAAGCCTCTGCCAGTTGTGCTCTGCACCTGCAGCAATAAAATTCAAGAGAGATAATGGACTGAATTTTAATCACTTGTTACAGAGTCACTACTTAAAAACATTTCCTTTATTGTGCAGTGGTTAGTAAAAGAGGGCTGCGTTGGCAGTTAAGCCACCGAATGGCTGGGGTGGGGGGATTTTACGCAGGGGGGTGGGGTGGGGGGGTGATGACTCTCTTGTAAAAATAGCAGAATCTTTCCTTAACGTGAATAAGTCTGGTAAACAGGCTGAGCTACCGGAAACGAGTCAGATTGTATGGCTGTGTGTCGAACTGTGGAGGCCCTTGGGGTTTTGTCCAAGTACACAAAAGGAAGGGAACATTTAATCATTAGCTTCTTTGTACTTAATTACACTGGACACCAATGACAGCGTAATGAGCTTCGTGTCCAGCCTTCAGCTTGCTTGCTTTGAATTCTGATTTTCACAAAACATGAGTCTGATATTTAACATTTAAATACATCTGTATCTATTTACCTTTCTATGTTCCATGAATGCTCACTTAGGAATTCCAGGTACTTTTTAGGTACTGTGAAAAGGCAGAAGACGATAGATATGTCAGCTGTTGACTCTACAGCCTGTGTGAGGTTCTTACGCCCTCTGTGTTTTATTGCTTTCTAGAAGGCCTATAGTTTTCATCTTAGGATGGAGGATTTTCTAACAAGTTCAAAAAGGAATGGAGATGAAGGAGTGTCCCTTCACATCCTCAGGGAATGTCATGGAATTTTTTTTTCCCCCTCAGGCGAAGAGAATATAAAGGATGAAAGTCAGCTCAGGCTACACATGCTGTGGGGTTCGCAGAGAACCAGAGGTTTAGCTGGGGCTTTCCAAACTTGCCTGCTTGTAAGAATCTTCTGGGTAGGTTGGAACTGAGACTAAGTTTCGGATCCCTCAGCCATACAGAATCAGAGTCTGTATTGAACAAGCACTTAAACAGATTCTTATACTGCAAAGAAATTCAACAAGCACCCATTAGTGTTAAGACCAGGTGTTTTAGACTAGAAAACTTACGTGAATTCTGGAGATAGCAGAATGCACCAGGATTTCACACAGTACCTGGCATAGGGTAGATCTTCATTAATATTAGCTACTATTGGAAAGCTATACAGAGTCAAGTGTTCATCTCAAAAAATTAAATATACTAACTAGTTTTAAAGGATAGAATATAAGGTTGGATATTATTTATTATCAAATTAAATAGGCCAACATGTTGCTATTTAGCTGTGATATTTGGTCTTTCTTGTCTTTTTTTTTCCTACAGTGCTTTTTACAAAATTGGCCTCTCTGACTCTGTCTCTATTTCTTTCTCTCTTGCCTTCTCTCCCTCTCCCTCCCTCCTTCCCGCCTAAGACTCCCATACCTAAGGCATAAGTACCGTTGTAGAAGAGGGGACAGAAAGATTGTAAGAGGCAGTGGACTGGGGAGTTTGCTGGGATTGAGTCTCCTAGTGATGTCAGAAGCTCCAGTGTCACCAACATGACTGCCTAAGTCTGAGCTGAGATTATTCAATACCAAATGGTCAGCCCTGAAAATATACGGTCAAGGAACATTATACAGATGGGGCAGGCTATATTTAGGAATATGTTTATATACACATGCATCTCCATATAAGAATGTAAGAACAGTAAATGGGAAAAGAGGCCATGAATTTGGAAGTGAGCGAGAGAGTCTATGGGAAGGTTTAAAGAGAGAAAGTGAAGGAGAAGTGATGTCCTAGTCAGGGTTACTATAGCTACAGTGAGATGCCATGACTAAAAGCAAGATGGGGAGGAAAGGGTTCACTCAGCTTACACTTCCACATCATCGTTCATCATTGAAGAAGTCAGGACAGGAACCTACACAGGGTTGGAACCCAGAACCAGGACCTGATGCACAGGTGAGGGATGCTGCTTACTAGCTTGCTCCCTGTGACTTGCTTAGTCTGATGTTTTGTAGACCCTAGAACTACCAGCCCAGCACTGGCACCACCTACAATGTTCTGGGCCCTCCACCATCAATTATTAATCAAGAAAATGTCCTACAGGTATCCCTACTATCTGATCTTATGGAGGAGGAGGCATTGTCTCAATTAAGGGTCCCTCCTCTCCTATGACTTTAACTTTGTCAAGTTGACACAAAACTCGCCAACATAAGTGATGTGATTATATTACAATCTGAAAATCAAGTAAAATATAAAACCCAAAAAACATGACAGAAAATGTAATGTATATATAATTACTTTTAATCTATCCCTTAGGGTATTCCAGAAATTCAGTCTAAGGAAATTTAGTTAGCTTATATAGAGAGAGACAAATATCTGAGTCTGTATGAAGTTTATTAATTACCTTCAGTGATGTTAGAAGTTATTTTCATGTGATGAAGCCGGGAATTTTCAAGTTGTGTGAAATGTGTGGAAACATTTCTATATTTGCATGGATAGAGTGGAAAAGTTAGGACTCCTTGGCCGCTGAATCATTTATGAGAGAAGAAACATATGGATTTTTCTTCAGTTCTTTATTCTGCTTGTTTCAGTTTAGAGCATTGCTTTCAATGTTTCTTGTTTCCTAGGTTTCCTTTGTCTCCGCTGGCTCTTGTACTCTTTCTGGCTCTTCTTTGCAGGCTTCCCTGAGTATTGAGGGGAAGGATTTGGTGAAGACATTTCCTTTAGTGCTGAGTGTTCTGAGTCTCCTATTCTCTGCACATCATCTGGATACTGATCTCAGTATTCTCTTCTGCTTCTTTGAAGATGGCACCAATTCAAATGTCCCTTAGAGTAATTTTATTGCTATCTTCCTTTAGTACAGCAGTAGTAATTGGTTTTCCTCTAGGTCCCTGAGCTATCTAATCTCAGGTTCTTGGTCACCCAAGTAGTGTTGGATATAGGTTCCATCTCCCAGAGTGGGCATTAAGTCAAATCAAATACTGGTTGGTTATTCCCATGGCTTTGTGCCACCATTGCATCAGCATGCCTTGCAGGCAGGATACCATTGTAGCTGGGTTGGTGTTTTTATTTCTCCTTTGGTAGTGTGCAGAGTGCCATCTCATACTAAGAACACTAGCCTTTAGTGTGAAGGCTCTAGGTAGGCACCAGATCAACTTCTCTGTGTTCAGCGTGCTGTGTAAATGTTGTCTTCTGTAGTAGGGCCCTGCTGTCAGTTTGTGAAGAGCAACCTATAGACTTGGCATCAGGTTGGATTGTTTAGGGGTTCCCATGGGAACACTTAGGTAAACAACTTGCTTATATTAAACTCATTCCCAGTACTGGAAGCTTCCCTTGGTGACAGGAGATGTCCACTTGGGCTCGGTGTCCTTCATTTGACAGTTTTGTTTAGATTTCCACATATGTGTACATCTTTTAGAGTCTCCTGTTTCCATACCACCTTCAAATGGTCCTTAATTTGAGTTTTCTTTATTTGTATCCCCTCCCTGCTTGATTTTCCTGTACCAGTCCTCCCTCCCAAATAGCAGTCCATCCATAAATATGCTATTTCTCCTTCCTAGGGAAACATCTGTTCCCCCAGTCTCTTACCCTAAATTCAACTTCTGTGGTCCTATGAATTGTAGTTTGCTTATCATTGACTAAATAGCAAGTTTTCACATAGAAGCAAATACTTACCATATTTGTCTTTCTGGGTCCGGGATGGTTAGTGAAGAACTGTAGATACTGTCTACCTGCTTCCTTGGCCTAATTGCATTTCTGGCAAGCTTGCCAGTGGATTCCCAGGAGATTCCTGCTAGAGTTGGAGTCTGAGACAAAAAGATAAGTGGGGTAGAATGTTGGAAGAGATCTGTGTGATCAGCTGCAGATGAGGCAGGGGGGAGGGGAGGCATCTGCAGGCCTGCTACAGAGCTAGGGGTGAGGCTGGAGGACAGGATTTGAAGGAAAGGAGGGAGAGGTGAGGAGCGGCAGTTTGCCTACCTGCTTTCCTCAAATTCTAGTTTGTTTTGTTTTAAATCAAAGTAGTTAGGTTGGTTGGATATATTCATGTATAATGTGATGTATTCTTATCTTGTTTTTAGTGTGCTACCTTATTTCCTGTGTTCTATTTATTTACTTTAGTTTTTGCTTTGTTTCTTTACTTTCTTCCTCTTGTCTTACTATTAACTTACTATGTGTCTTAGTTTGCTTGGGTTTCTATTGCTATGGTGAAACTCCATGACCAAAGCAACTTGGAAAGGAAAAGGTTTATTTGGTGTGCTCTTCCACATCAAAGTTCGTCACCAAAAGGAAGTCAGGACAGGGCCTGAAACATGGCAGAACCTGGAGGCAGAAGCTGATAGAGGCCGTGGAGGGTGCTGCTTACTGCCTTGCTCCCATGGCTTTCTCAGACGCTCCTTTATAGAGCCCATGACCACCAGCCCAGAGATGGCACCACCCAGATGGGCTGGGCCCTCCCCCATCAGTCACTAATTAAAAAAATATCTACAGACTTGCCTGCAGCTCTCTCTTATGGAGGCATTTTCTCAACTAAGGTCCTCACATCTCTAACGACAACAGCTTGTTTTCAAGTTGACATAAACTATCCAGCACACAGATCATTTAAACAATCCATTTTAATTTATCTATTTTTTGTGTATCTATGTGCATAAAATTTAGCCACTGCTCCAGGAATTAATTATACATATACCATACAAAACTCATTAAAGGCTATTTGTTAATTACTTTTCTAATCTGAATGAAGCATAGAAATTTTAATTCTATTTTGACTCTTTCCTTAAAAAACAGTGTTAATTGTTTTGCATATATTGTCAACATATATTTAGAGCCATATCTGGCAACACTATAGCTTTTGTTTCAAAGCTCAAACGTGTACTGGCTGCTGTATTTCCTCCTTAAAATGTGTTGGTTTAAATGTCATGCTTATCCTTCACTGCCTGAGACAATATTCCAGGAGGCCTGGCAAATGTAAACTAGTTACCCTTCCTCACAGGGCTCACAAGGCCAGAATGGAGGACAGACTCCGTTCTCTGGGCAACAGAGCAGTGTTTAAGTTCCTTTGTTCAGTTGTTTTCCCTCAGACTTCTATATTTTGTCCTGGTTATAACAGTCCAGAAAAAAGTTAGCATTCTTATTTGGTGATGTACAAAACAGATTCCATCATCGAATACATGGTTTTAGGAAGAAATTTCCCGTGTGGCCCAGGCTAACCTCTCAAACTCACTTTGTCTCAGACAATCAGGAGACAACCACTGCAATAGCATGCTACTTTGTTGGGCCTTTTGGGGCCCTGTGATGTGTGCCTTAGGAGGATTACACTTGGCTTCACAACAGGACACTTTCTGCTAGACTCAAATGGCTTCGTTCTTGTCCCTCATTCTTATACAGGGCTTCGTCCTGTCTCCCTTAGCACCTGCAGGTCATAAAGAAGTAACACTACTGTATTGGCATATGATAATGCAGGTTCTGTTAGAATTTTCTAAGAATCTGCTCTGACTTTATTTTTGTTTTATACTGATACCTTGGTTTCTTACAAGAGAGACAGAATGTACAGTGGATATATATTTGCTTCTGTTTAAACCAGATCATTAATGAAAGCATTAGTAGCCGTTACTTCGGAAGTAAGACAGTTTTGAATGTTTGACACATTTGGAGGGAAAGGGAACTTCATGCTGAAAAGAAGCTGAAGAAGTGTTAAATGTCTGTCCTGTGTGTGCGCGTATGTACGGAAGCAGTTCAGGAAAGCTTTGTGGAAGAGCAGCCAGTGCTTCCTTCTTGTGGCATCTATCCGGATGCTGTTCCTGGCTCTGCTGGTTTCTCTCATCAGTGGATGTCCTTTGCTTTGTCATTTCTAAATTCTGTAGAGTTTCTATGTTCATACTTTCACCACGTCTATCCATTCAGTATCTTAGAATTTGCACTTTAAATTGAAAATGGACCAGGACTAGTCTTTTGTCTGTTTCCTATGAAATGATGCAAATAGGATTAAGTTCCAGGGCACAATGGTGTTAAGTGTGAGTGACCCATGCAGGGTGGGTGATGGCTGGAGGTACAGAATCTGAACTCTTGCTATTGTACACAACAGCTTCATTTTTAACTGAATTAATTATTTTAGGTAAATAATGCACAAATGAAGTAACATAGAAGATGTTTCTTTGAAAGAATATTTAAACAAAGCAACATCACATACTTTAAAGTAAAATCATGAATGGAAATAAACTAACATTTCTAGAATTATTTGCACTCCATATAGAGTATGGCTACTTTTCTTGACCTTAAACATCTTCCCTCTAAATTGGGCTCAATTCCATTTAACTATATTTGCGGAAAGCTTATTTGCGGTATGAAGACTTGACAAGTTCAAACAGTGTACAGTTCAGAGTTCAGAGTCTGGGAAGCGGCTTAGGAAAATCCTGGAATATTTCTGTTTATTGTACCCAGTATTCAACTGATATAAAATCAGTCATCAGCTAGGACTAACTAATTGCCCTGGAGCGATTTATCTGAATAAGATGGGTCCTTTTAGATTTGGTAAAGATAAGGGCATGGTAACTGGACAATTCAGGGATGAACTCCTTTGTCTAAAACATTGCATGCCTGCCTGTAGGTCTATAAATCATCTTAGAAAATTATACTTAACATATAGAATTATATGACCACATACCTCAGTGTAAAAAGGATGAAATCATAGTAGAGACATCGTGGGAGTATTTCTGCCTTAACGTCATCAACTGTATGATTCTCTTGCAGCCCTACTATGCCAACATCATTTTTCACCTATTAATTCATTTTAGTGACTACGGTAGTGAAATTTTATGTCATTTTAAACAATAAACCCAGCTCTATTAAAATATTAAATAACATGTAGACATAGAACACTCAATTTGGCTATAACAGCGTGAACATAAATTAGATCTTAAGGATGTGAGCGCTATGAAATGTTTGTTATTACTAAGATTTTGGTTCAGACTTTTATATATTTTTTTTAAAGGTTTATTTATTTTATGTATATGAGCACACTGTAGCTGTCTTCAGACACACCAGAAGAGGGCATCACATCCCATTACAGATGGTTGTGAGCCACCGTGTGGTTGCAGGGAATTGAACTCAGGACCTCTGGAAGAGCAGCCAGCGCTCTTAACCGCTGAGCCATCTCTCCAGCCCTTTAATATCTTTTTTATAGAATTAAATACTGCTTCTTGAAAGAAGTCGAGTTTTGATTAAAAATTGTAATTCATAGTATGTCATTATAAAATTATTCAAAGGGCCACATTTGTAAATGTGCAGCTTTGGGGATAAAATAATCTGGATTTTAAAGGGAACAAGAGGAGTGCACATTTTAGGTTGAATTTCCATGTTTTCCATACACTGTCATTCTCTGAATTTCTGTCAGTGTCACCTAGAACATGAAGCTTTGATAACCCTCACCCTTTAAATCTAACTGCCCAAAAGAACTGCACCATTGTGGCATAATTGCCACTTTAAATTTATATTAATAAATGAGTGTACCTGAATTATTGTTTTCATGGAATATGAACTGTGTACTAGGCACTGTTGCAATGCCTGATAATTCAGTAAGTGAAGTGCATGTTGTAGTAAAGGCACAAAGCCTCAAATCCGGTGGCCGACTCTAGGACAGTCGTTATTGGTCTTGAAGCAACACTGAACACAACCCATCTGTTTTCTTTACCCCACCATCCTTCCTTCACTTGGCTCTCCTATTTCTCTCCTCTCCCTCCCCTTTTTTGTTATCCCTCCCAGCTCTTCTTTATCAGTGTCTTTTGTTTGTTCCTCTCCATCCTCTGAGTTCCTTCAACTTGAAGTCCTGTGCAACCAAATCATCGTATATCTGCAGCTTGTTTTCATGCCACCTCTGATCTATTAGCTGGGCATTAAATATAACTTTTAATGAGCACCTACTTGGTAGCTTCTACTTCGGATCTCTTCCCTGCCTTCCAGATTCATTATTAGCTTGCTTACAAGTCCACTTGACTACACCTACACTGTGCTCCGAAAGTCTGTCCCAAATCTGCACAACCTGTAGATTTTGTAGGCAAGCATATGGCAGTTTGAGGCAAGCAGCTGGGACTCACTCACTTCTCTCCCCCACAGCGTAAGGCCAGTGCCTCTCAGCTCAGCAGCCTGACTTGTGGACCCCAGCCACTGTGCCTCCTCTCATTCCTCATGTACTCCTGAAGGCATTCAGACCCTGAGCCTTAGCCTGGAACTTAGCCTGAGTGTCCTCCCAAACACTGTCCTTGTCTACTCACATCCTTAGGGTTATTCAATTCAGCTCAGTGGGACCTCTGGATAACCCACTGTAAGGTGCATTTCTATGCCTATGCAGCTGCCCTTTCTCATCTACATCCCCATCAAGCTTTTACTTAATTACATCCATATTAAGTAAACTATATATTTCACATACTTTGTATTTATTGCTGGATTATAACCCCACTACAGTGGGTACTTATGTGCAGGGGTTTTCATCCATTTTTTTTTTTTTGTTTAGTACCTGTAAGACAAAGTTTAGATCTTTAATGTAATTGGGAACCCCAACAGCCTCAAAAGGCCCTTCCTTCCTCTCTCCTGCCTTCTCTGCTTGACACTCTGCTCCCTCACCCTGCTTTCTCTCTGCCCTCCTTCTGTAGCTCCCCTTCTCCCTTCTCCCTCTTTACTTCTCCATCTTTCTATTATCCCCCTCTTCTCTATTTCTCTTAACCTGTTCGAAGTAGCCCTTCAGTTAGGGCCAGTTTTCCATTTGTAGCTCTCGGGGTTGGCAGTCACCTGGTTATGTGGAAAATCCCGTGTATGGTTTCCCTGAGCTTTTGATTGTCTGAGACTTCTCGGAGATGCCTGTTTAGCTGGTGGGTCCCCACTCATTTCCCAGATGTTTGAAGCGCCACTTGCTGGCAGCTCAATAGTTATAGAATGCTGAGATATGTGTCTCTGAAAAAAAAAATCACCATCTGAAGAATGGCTCGTCCCTCTCTAGTGAAGTGCAGGTTGCTGTGGACTGATGTGGTTCTGTATGGTGCTCTTTATGTCTTGTGATACTGGATTGTATTTCTCTATGAACACAAGGGTGTTTCTTGAATACCCAGGCCTAGAACAGTACGTAGTTCATGGAAGACCACAATATGTACTTTTTGAATGAATAAATGAATGAGTGCTGAATCTCACATATAAATACAGGTAAGACTATGTAAGAGAAGATTCTAGTGGAAGCCATGCTAGACCACTTGACATGAACCCCAGTTCTTTCTTTCATCTGTTTTATCTATAAAAATGTTTATGCAAGAAAGCATTTGTTATTATTAGTACCCTTTTGCTTATTTCTCTTACAATGTACAATCTACTTTAAGATACATGTGTACATAACTATATGGTAGTGAATGTTGGAACTGGGAAATAGGGAGCACAGATGCTCGGCTTGGTATCTGTCCAGGTTCTTTCCGTCAGTGCTTATTCATAATAAAAGATAACACTTAGGGCTGGGAAATGACTTGGTTGGTAAGTGCTTGCTGTACAAGCCCATGAACCCGGAGTTCTCTCTCCACTCCTCTGTCCTTCCCCCAAGAACACCTACTCTGATGCAGGACCCTGTGTCTGTAATCCCAGTACTGGGGAGGGTGGGGCAGGCAGATCCTGAGAGCTTGCTGGACAGCTCCCCTAGTCAACCTGATGAGCTCCAGGTCTGGTTAGTGACTCTCTCAGAAATAAGGTGGAGAGTGACTGAGGAAGATGTGTAGCCATGACCTCTGACGTATACAGACATGACTGTGTGTACATGTGTGTATGCGCGCGCACACACACACACACACACATAAACACACATGCACACAGATGATAATTCTTACATTCTTTATTCATGTTGCTGATAGAATATTAAATGGCTTTGCTCATTCTCACAGAGCAAACACTATCATCAAAAAGACTTTTAACAAGTTTCCCACAACACAAAAAGAACCGAGCAGTTGTTTTGTTGCATGTATGGACCTTAGTGTGTTCACCTGTTCTCCAATATAAAGATCTCATGAAAGCCGAAGTCATGTGATTTCCTCGCAGGTATTATTTTCTGGAAACAACAGATGAGTCATGTTATTTTAAAGAAGGCATGATGTCAGGGAGCATGCATCACTGACTGAGTAATTATAACACATGCTTTATGCTTTATGAAGGTACATAGGTGTCATTTCCCTCAATGAGCATGAAGTCTTATGAATTATGCATCACAACAGCTTTAGCCACACATTAACACCTTCTGTGGTAATGTCCACATAGTGGTTCTGTGAAAGCCTCAGAACTGAGAGGATTTGCCTTAAAGACTAATATTCAGAGTTTTGTTCCTCTTAGTTCTTGAGGGTGATGAATGAATCATTTTTTTTAATTCAAAAAGAAAAGCACAAATATCATTGATGGTTTCAACAAATATTTTCTTTCCATTAATTTGAATTACTTGGAAAAAAACCAACTTTAGCAAGTCATTACACTTCTCACTTTCATATAATGTGTTCCCTTAAGAAAATCCTAAATATGGAGTATTTGATTACCAACTAAGTATAAATAAAATTTATAAAATAATAGCCAACAATTTTCTTTGCTCATGGAATAACTGTTTTATTCAATAAAGTAAAAAGAACATAACTAAATTTATGGTTTCTTTGAAATTATAAAATTCTTTGAAAATACTTTTGATCTGGAAAAACTTTATTTTCTGTGTTCACTAGAAATTTCCTGATTATTGTGGACATGACAGTCATGAAATGTACCTAGTAGTCCATTTTTATGATACCACTAGTAAGATATGTGGGCCTCTTTGGTTAAGGGGACTTCATGTCTCACTTTAAGTTTCTGGATGAAGGCATGGTGTTACCTGAGAGGCAGAAGAGAATCTCTGCAAGTTTGCAATGTTGTCTGCACACCAAGTTCAAGGTCAGTCTGGGCAGCAGAGTCTAACAAAAGTTGCTCAACCAGTATTTGTTGAGTGGTTAGTCCGCGCAAGCTTTGAGTCACACTTTGTCAGTGACTACTGTATCTTGAGTGCTGTGTGAGTGGAAAATGTAAAGTGCATATTTTACTTATTCTAGTATTTAGCATTTATGCGTTGTGACAATTCTCATTGACATCACTGGGAGAGCCACTGCTCCCCAAATGATGATCTAGTCACCTTACTACTTGCTGTTGGTTCAATATAAACATGTGAGATACAAATAAGCAAATCACTTTTTATGAGGCCAGGGAAATAGCTTTCTGCCCCTTACTCTGTTTTCTCTCATTCTCTGATAAATGGAGACCCTGCTGTATCAGGGTATGTGTCTGTCTACAAAATAAAGATGGCTTTTCTAAACACTCTGGATGTGACTTGTGCTTCCTTCAGACATGTCCTTAATGCTAAGGAAGGTTGTTCCTTGTGTCACTTGTTCAAATCTTGCTGCTTTGAAAAGTCTGTGACAATACTTACCAGGAGCTACCTAGAAAAGAGCAAGATCCCAGAAATGACAGAGCTGCTTGGCAAAGAACCCAGCATCCCCAAGAATGCCTTGAGAAGATGGAAATGAGAAAAGACTTCTAAGCCGATCTTCTTTACTTACTACGTTGACATCACAGATATGCATTCCAAACCTATATCTTAACTAAGATTTTTTTCCCAGAAGTGAGACGCCTTCAAAGGCCTAACCTAGGCATGTGGCATGTGCTGTTTACCATTTGGGAGATGAGATGAGGAGTCATGGGTCCTGGGATCTGAAAAATAGATTACTCTTAAGGACACTGAGGAGAGACGTAATCAAATTGTAGCTTTAAATATCAGACCATATGCTTAAACCAAGACCATGACATTCAGGGGCTCAGAGGGGAGGGGCAGGATTTTGATGTGTGTTGACTGCTGCTTGCTCTCCCAGCAAAATCCTATCAGAAAACTGGACTCAGATGACAGCTGGTAGACAACCAGAAGTGGAAAGGAAGACAGAACTGCTAAGAAAGTCTCTTTGTGCTGGGTTAGCAAAATAATTTCACCGAGAGTCCTGTAATATGAGGTCTTTAAGAGTTGAAAAAGTCAACCCCTGTACTCCAAACCAAAGCAGTTATAATTGGTGGCTTCAAAGCCACTGCCTCACTAGGAGATAAGCTTGAGGCTCTGCCAAATTTGGGAGCCAGACCAGAGGCAAAATCAAATTAAGGGTACTGCCTTCCCACCCAAACAAAGTGGTTTTCATAGCCTGCATGTAGCCTCCCCCAAAAGAGATGGAGAGCAAACGCAGGAACCTTTAGCTTTAAAAACTTCGTCTAGATTAGATCTTTGGCTACGGTTTCTTACATATGGATCTAATCCAAAACAAATTGCCTAGAAGCTTACCAAGTTTGTGAAGGAGTTGTACGGATAAAGAACAACAATATGCTCTGCAAACGCCTGTGATTGTCCAACCTCTAAGGAGAATTCCTGGGCTGCCAAACCTGGAGCAGCCGGAAGCAGGCTACTACCATTTCAGCCCCTAAAAGGAGTGATCTCTGTAATGACTGCTTGATTCATGACAAGGGAGAAGAAAACACAGGGAAGTACCATGCCAAGGAGAGAAATAAAGTCTTTGGAAGACAAAGGAGCTTTTCTCCAGATAAAACCAGGGCTTTCCAGATAGCAGTGAAGGGGCCCACGGCACAGTTAGAGAAGATGATAGTCTAGAACCCTGCCTAGGGGACACAATGCTGCAGGGCCCAGTGACTACTGTGTGTTTCCTAGCCCCTTCCATGTTTGAGTGCATTTCGATGACCATATGTGGCCACTTTACAAGTCTTGAGTATATACCATGGCGACAGATAGATAAGCTTATAATTTAGTTTATAGTTTGCCAGACCAAGAGCTTCTACGTCTATCCTCACTACAAAGGACTGTATATCTCCAGAGATGGATATTTGACTGTAGGTAGTGATTAATGGGACTCTGTGCATTCCTCTTTTGTAGAACTGATTGACATTTCCCTCTCAGGTTGTGCATGGATCTTTCAAGTACCGCAAGAACAGACTGTAGCAAAGAACGAAGGTGGTCCTCAGATTTCTACCTATCCCTCCTCTGTAGTCCTGCAGTTACTGAGTTGTAGCTGAACACAGCAAGGTTTCCTGCCTCCCTTGAGATTCGTGTGACCATACACATTATAGCTGGCTAGGAGCACACTGAGAAGCCTGACAGGCACAACTTGATCTGTCTGTAAAGGGGAGGGGCTGTCACTGTGTCCCTCCTCCTTACCTTTCCCATTTTTAAGAGCCCATGTAAGAGGGCTGGAGAGACAGCTCGGCCCTTAAGGTCTAGGCTCACCACCAAACACGTAAGAATGTAAGCAAGGATGCTGAACGGTCATAGGTAAGAGGATGGTCTGTGGTGAGAGATGATAGAGTCATGAGATGAGGGCACCTCTCCCCTGTCTCTCTGAAACAGCATCCTTCTGTGTAGCCCTGGCTGTCCTGAGAACCCGCTCTGTAGACCAGGCTGGCCTGGAATCCAGAGATCTGCCTGGCTCTGCCTCTGGAGTGCTGGGATTAAAGGTGTGCACCACCATGCCTGGCTAAGAGTTCTCTTTTGCTGGGGCGTTTTCATTGGACAGCCCCTCCAACCCAGCCCTATAAAGCACAGCATAAACGTAAAAAAGAAAACCCAACTTTTTTTTTTTTTTTTTTGTGATTTTCATATAATGTACTTCGATCCCACTCACCTCCCTGTCCCTTCATATCTACCCTCCACATTTGTCACCTCCCTCTCAAAAGAAAACAAAAGGTAAAAATAAAAGAAACTAAAAAAAATACTATCTTGCGGAGGAACCTGGCATGTGTCCCAGTGTATCATACAATGTATCCTTTTGGCCAAACGTCTTCACTTGCAAATGTTCATTGTAATGAGTCGTTGGTCTGGTTCAAGGTCTCTGGCTTCCACCACTATCAATCCTGGATTCCCACACAGACTCCTTTCAGGTATTCTGTTGTTGCCCTGTGTCACGAAGATCCTGCAGCTTTGGATCTGTAGGACTTGCTCCTTCACGTGCACCAGCGGCTCACTGATGGAGTAGATGCTGGGGTGGACCAACTCAAAGCCCTTAGTATGGGCCTGGGTGGCTGGAAGCTGAGTTGATTAACCTGCCAGCTTTCCTGTACCCGTGCCACCAGGGCCAGCTCCATTGTGCTGCCCAGGCAAGGAGCATGGCCCGCTATCCTAAGCGCTACGGCAGGTGAGGGGTGGGGCCAGCTCTCTTGAAGTTGGCCAGGGGCAGGGGGCAGGGGACAGGGAAGGGCATCTCTCCCTTGCCCACACCACCACCACCACCATCACCATCACCACCACCACCACCATCACCACCACCACCACCACCACCACCACCACCACCACCACCACCACCACACAAGGGTCAGAGCTAGTTCAGCACACTGTTTGGACATCAACGTGGCCTCAGGTGGCAGCCCAGACCATGGACATCCGTCATAGCCTTTGGTGGTAACTCAAGCCACAGACATCAACAGAGCCCAGCTGCAGCAGGACCATGGACCTAGACAGGGCCCTTGGTGTCAGCCCAGCCTCCAGACATCACTGTATCCTCAGGTGGTTACATGGGCTCCTCATATCCTCCTGGTTCTCAATGCCATCATGTTTCCATTTCCACATCTCTCCACAGTACAGGAACCACTCTGCTTTCTCTCCCCTCTCTCTGCCACGTACTCCCTCTTTCTCATCTCCCCATCACACATTCACTCATGGTAGTGGCTCTTGCACTGGGACTGGAGTGGGCACTTGGGTGTGTTTCTCTGGGCCACACTGGTGCCATTTTTATCACATGAAGGTGTTGATATTTTGGAATTGTATCAATCAGCTTCTTGTGTAGCAAATAATGTTAAATACTTAGGATGTATTGTGACCTAATAAATGATTGTGGTGAGTCAGCATACAAAGATGCTATTCAAATAAATAACACCTAGGTGAAGAGAAACAGAAATGAGTTTTCTAAGGTGTTGTTTAATAATGTCCTGGATGGAAGTGGGTGACTACTTCATTGCTAGTACTGATGTATATGTATAAAGGTCTCTCAAAAAGTGTAAATGATCTGAGAATGGACTCTACTTGCTTATTGGTAGGTTAGTCTTTCTTAACATAATAGATACTGACGGGAGATGGCAGAAACCAGAATACCCACGTCTTTGGCATTGGTTCCTTTGTTGAGTTCTCCCAAGGGAACATGATGAAGAGGAAGTAATGTCTCTGAAGCTGGTGGAGTGCAACTTGGGAGAGAAGGTGTCAGACACAAGTCCCAATACCTGTGTGTGTTTGTGTGCGTACACTTGTGCATAAGTACATATGCGTGTATACTTGTGTTTAGGTTTGTTTGCCTGTATGTGTATGTGAGTGTGTCTGTGTGTCTCTCTGTGTGTGTGTCTGCCTGTGAGTGTGTGTGTGCGTACACTTGTGCATAAGTACATGCGTATGCATACTTGTGTTTAGGTGTGTGTTCCTGTGTGTGTTTGTGTACCCTTG